>CM070483.1:3013562-3041062 GCA_036324585.1 Champsocephalus esox
GCAGTCGCCCTGACCTGCAGAACTCCGTCTCGCTGCTGGACGCTCTGGCAAGTACTCACGACATGGAGGTGGAAGTCAACGGTTCTCTGGACGTGTTTTTGGTTGTTCGCCTGAAGTAAAGTCCGAGGTTCAAACACAAGCGGAAGCGATTGTAATTCTACGACTGCTAACAAGTGTCCGAATGAGACGACTGAACGCCATCACGTTTAAACTCTGTGTATCGTGCGGGTTGGCCTTTGTGCAAATGGATTTCGCTAATATTTAATCTGGCTTTAGAGAAAGAACACGACGCAGGAATAAAGTAGAACAAATATACATTAAAGGTAAATCATCGTTGAGCTCTGAATAGATTCACATTGTTCAATGTTCCAAACTCTCATTGGCCGTTTCTCAAACTCGAGGATGCTGGCTTGGTAGTCGCGTACTTCCAAGTCACTTCCTTCAGAAACGAAGCCAGTATACTTCCAAGCCACGGCTTCGGAAAACAAATAAGAATGGAACAGGCTAACAAGTGTGCCACTCTCTCTCTCGGTTTCAACATAAACTGTACCGAAAATAAATCCCTCGCGACGTCTACCTCATTATGAACTTGCTTTCCTTTCACGGAACACATGTTGGGTGAAAACAAATGTAACAAACGTATTTGCCAACACATATTCTGCGCCACTACACACTTACATTTCAATGTGTGCTGCGTCGGTTCAGCCATTCTCCGCGAGGGTTTTTGAAATTGGTCCGTGTGCAAAGCATTGTGGGGATTTTAAAGGACGCGAAGGCCGTTTCTTAATCTCGAGGAAACTGGCTTCCAAGCCAATATTTCAAGGATACTACGTCATCGAGTGCCGCCGAAGGACTGTTCCAATTTCCAGCATACTTGGAATTCCACCGAGGCCGCGTCCTTGGTTTGGGGGTAATTTCGAGGCTGCACACGGGTAGACTTCGCGTCCTTCAATTTCCCCGAATCTGTGGCGGAAAATGAAAGGCGGGGCCTCTCATATGACGCACACCTGCACACTTGCTAGCCTGTTCCACTCTTCGTTTTCCGAATGCCAGGAAGGATTCTTGCCTAGCTTCTGAAGGAAGTGACTCGGAAGACATGTGCTACCAAGCAAGCATCCTCGCGATTGAGAAACGGCCACTGTCTACCCATGTGCAGCCTCGAAATGTCCCCCAAACCAAGGACGCGGCCTCGTGGAATTCCAAGTATGCTGGAGATTGGAACAGTACTTCGGCGGCACTCGATCACGTAGCATCCTTGAGATATTGGCTTGGAAGCCAGAATCCTCGAGATTGAGAAACGGCCTCTGAATTGCTTTTTGTCGAAGTGGTACAAATGCTAACTTACTTCCGTGTTTTAGGACGCGTCACTGCGGCTCTCGATGGACATTTAACATTTGCTCAGAGATCCAGACGGAGAAGTATTGTGTAACACAAAGATGGCGGCAATGTGGAACGGGTTCCCATCAAAGATACAGCGTTATACATTTTACATCCCGGTTTACAAAACTCAACATTTGTCCTCACTTTAAGGTCATCACTCATTTCAAAACGATCTGAGGAAATGACATTTAAAGTGTGTGGCACGCGTTCCTTATCGCTCGATTCATTATGAAACAGAAACGTTGGCGGATCACCAACAATCCGAGGAAGAAGCAGACGGAAACATTTATAAATAAGTCACCGAAAAGACGTCATGTGGGTTTGTCAAAGTAATTACACGGTACACTGGATTTAATTACAGTTTATAATCTCAACTTGATATCATATTGGAGGAATGATTCTACTTTAAAGAGTCCTCAGGTGGATATCAGTATGTAGTGTCTCTACTTTAAAGAGTCCTCTCCTGCTGATGTTCAGGTGTATATCAGTATGTAGTGTCTCTACTTTAAAGAGTCCTCTCCTGCTGATGTTCAGGTGTATATCAGTATGTAGCGTCTCTACTTTAAAGAGTCCTCTCCTGCTGATGTTCAGGTGTATATCAGTATGTAGTGTCTCTACTTTAAAGAGTCCTCTCCTGCTGATGTTCAGGTGTATATCAGTAGTAGTGTCTCTACTTTAAAGAGTCCTCTCCTGCTGATGTTCAGGTGTATATCAGTATGTAGTGTCTCTACTTTAAAGAGTCCTCTCCTGCTGATGCTCAGGTGTATATCAGTATGTAGTGTCTCTTCTTTAAAGAGTCCTCTCCTGCTGATGTCCAGGTGTATATCAGTATGTAGTGTCTCTACTTTAAAGAGTCCTCTCCTGCTGATGTTCAGGTGTATATCAGTATGTAGTGTCTCTACTTTAAAGAGTCCTCTCCTGCTGATGTTCAGGTGTATATCAGTATGTAGTGTCTCTACTTTAAAGAGTCCTCTCCTGCTGATGCTCAGGTGTATATCAGTATGTAGTGTCTCTTCTTTAAAGAGTCCTCTCCTGCTGATGTTCAGGTGTATATCAGTATGTAGTGTCTCTACTTTAAAGAGTCCTCTCCTGCTGATGTTCAGGTGTATATCAGTATGTAGTGTCTCTACTTTAAAGAGTCCTCTCCTGCTGATGTTCAGGGTGTATATCAGTATGTAGTGTCTCTACTTTAAAGAGTCCTCTCCTGCTGATGCTCAGGTGTATATCAGTATGTAGTGTCTCTTCTTTAAAGAGTCCTCTCCTGCTGATGTTCAGGTGTATATCAGTATGTAGTGTCTCTACTTTAAAGAGTCCTCTCCTGCTGATGTTCAGGTGTATATCAGTATGTAGTGTCTCTACTTTAAAGAGTCCTCTCCTGCTGATGTTCAGGTGTATATCAGTATGTAGTGTCTCTACTTTAAAGAGTCCTCTCCTGCTGATGTTCAGGTGTATATCAGTATGTAGTGTCTCTACTTTAAAGAGTCCTCTCCTGCTGATGTTCAGGGTTATATCAGTATGTAGTGTCTCTACTTTAAAGAGTCCTCTCCTGCTGATGTTCAGGTGTATATCAGTATGTAGTGTCTCTACTTTAAAGAGTCCTCTCCTGCTGATGTTCAGGTGTATATCAGTATGTAGTGTCTCTACTTTAAAGAGTCCTCTCCTGCTGATGTTCAGGTGTATATCAGTATGTAGTGTCTCTACTTTAAAGAGTCCTCTCCTGCTGATGTTCAGGTGTATATCAGTATGTAGTGTCTCTACTTTAAAGAGTCCTCTCCTGCTGATGTTCAGGTGTATATCAGTATGTAGTGTCTCTTCTTTAAAGAGTCCTCTCCTGCTGATGTTCAGGTGTATATCAGTATGTAGTGTCTCTACTTTAAAGAGTCCTCTCCTGCTGATGTTCAGGTGTATATCAGTATGTAGTGTCTCTACTTTAAAGAGTCCTCTCCTGCTGATGTTCAGGTGTATATCAGTATGTAGTGTCTCTACTTTAAAGAGTCCTCTCCTGCTGATGTTCAGGTGTATATCAGTATGTAGTGTCTCTACTTTAAAGAGTCCTCTCCTGCTGATGTTCAACCCGTTTCTTCTTCTTTATTTCAGGACGCCTTCGAGACGAAGTCAGACGAAGAGAGGAAAGATTTCGGCGTCAGCATCATCGAGAGATTCCTCATGAGAAAAGTCTGGAAACTGCACACAAATACAAACATCTTTACTACGAATAACGCTAAAAAAAAATAGATCAAAAAAGGAAATAATAGATATATATATAAAAAAATGAAATATGTGTTATTAAAAAAATATATAAACAATTAAAATGTTTAAATATAAAATAAAGGGACATTTGTTCTTGGGCCCTTTTTGGCTTTGTGTTTCTGACATCCCATCTCTTGTTTATAGTGTACACACACACACACACACACACACACACACACACACACACACACACACACACACACACACACAGTGTGTGCACTAGCTATACCTTCCTGGCATTTAAACCCTCTCCTCGCCCGTTCGTCCCTCAGGCCGTGAGACGGTTACAGGCCTGAACTTTTTAAAGAACATCCATCTGTTTTGCTTTTTGATCTCATATATAATCTGTGACTTCAGTTCGTCCTCGCCAAATCTGCACTGCCGCTAACGTGCACATGGCAGCCGAGAAGCTGTGGTCTGACCGTCTTCATGCTTTGTCCGCAGTCGATGCAGTGCGTGCACGTGGTGGAGAAGCACGAGCAGAGCTGCGTCCACAGCCTGCAGGTCGACTCCTGCTCCGACGCCTTCCAGAGCTGCAGGCAGTGAGTTCCCCCTCCCTCTTTCTGCTGACACACGTTATTAACGATAACAATACGTTATTAACGATAACAATACGTTATTTAACGATAACACGATACGATGATACTCAGAGTCTGACATGTGACGAGCATCGCAGCTCCATGTGTCTCATCAACAGACACATATCAAGACACGATACACAGCAGGGATGGAGGGCTCGAGAGCCGATTCGGGACTCGTGACGCGACTCAGACTTGGACTCGTGAATTCTCACGCACGATGACTTGGACTCAGACTCGACTACGACTCTCCCGAGGTGACTCGGACTCGGAGAGTGGTGACTCGAGAGTGACTCGGACTCGGAGAGTGGTGACTCGGACTCGAAGAGTGGTGACTCGAGAGTGACTTGGACTCGGAGAGTGGTGACTTGGACTCGGAGAGTGGTGACTCGGACTCGGAGAGTGGTGACTCGAGAGTGACTTGGACTCGGAGAGTGGTGACTCGAGAGTGACTCGGACTCAGAGAGTGGTGACTCGAGAGTGACTTGGACTCGAGAGTGACTTGGACTCGTGAATTCTCGCGCACGATGACTTGAACTCAGACTCGACTACGACTCTCTGCTGCTGGAGCCTCTCAGGTGGTTCTGGTCTGAGTCAGAGAGGCTCTGACAGGGGGCCAGCTCTCTTTGAGCAGATTGCTGACGGGTGGAGCAGGGTTGATTTTAAATTAACCCCTTCCTTTCCTGCATTAGAGATCTACACAACTACCTGAGCGGAGAACCCTTCAGTCAGTACCAGCAGAGCATGTTCTTCGAGCGCTTCCTGCAGTGGAAGATGCTGGAGAGGTCAGTGTGTGTGTGTGTGTGTGTGTGTGTGTAAACAAGGAATGTGTGTGTGTAAACAAGGAACCAGACAGACAAAGCACAATGACGCATGTGTTGGGAAGCTGGTTTTTCTGCTTGTTCTCTAAAACGCTCCGTTGCTCTTCGAGCCACTTTCACTGTTTCTGTTGTTTTTTAAATCAGTGTCGAAATGCTGCGTTTCCTTTTCAAGGCGGCCGATCACCAAATGCACGTTCAGACAGTACCGAGTGCTGGGGAAGGGAGGCTTTGGAGAGGTAATGTCCGGATACAATTATTTAACGTTTATGTGAGTCAAGTTTGCAATGAAAGATATTTTAAAATGTAAGAAAAATAAGTGAGAAAAATAAATAAATAATAATAGCGTTTAAAATAAATTAAAATATAATAAAATATAAATTAAAATAAATCTAAATATAATATAATAAAATATCAAATAAAATAAATTAAAATATCAAATAAAATAAATTGAAATATAATCAAATATAAATTAAAATAAATATAAATATAATATAATAAAATATCAAATAAAATAAATTAAAATATAATAAAATATCAAATAAAATAAATTGAAATATAATCAAATATAAATTAAAATAAATATAATATATATTTATTTATAAATAAATAAATATTAAATATAAAATATCAAATAAAATAAATTGAAATATAATAACTTTATCTGTAACTTTAAACTGATCTTGAATACCATACCATTAATTCTTTAACTACACCTCGATATGTCTCAGGTGTGGGCGTGTCAGGTTCGAGCCACTGGGATGATGTACGCCTGCAAGAAGCTGGATAAAACTCACGTGAAGAAGAGGAGGGGGGAAGCCATGGCTCTGAACGAGAAGCAGATCCTGGAGGCGCTGGACAGCAGATTCGTGGTGAGATTAAACATCTCAAACTCTCTGTTCAGTGTTTTAAAATGCGTTCAAGATGTTTGTGCAGATAAATAACACCACAGGTAAGAGTATTTCAGATGTGTCGGTCAACTGTCCCTTAAAAAGATAAGTCTGGTGATATGTTATTGTAAGTGTCAGCTGTTACCTGCTCTCCATTAACACTCAGTTGGATTGAATCATACCTCGCTGGTAGGCGTCAGCATGTTATCGCCAATAATCGACTCTCCAGCTCTAGACTTAAGCACCGGAGTGCCACAAGGTTCAATACTTGGTCCCCTTCTTTTTACCTGATATATGAATGAGCTGCCAACTGTGTGTCCTGATGTGGAAACACAGCTACATGCCGATGAAACCGTGATATGTGTTTTTCACAAAAAGAAAATGTGTAAAATATAAGCATCTCAGGTGGAAATATTGATATTGTGCCGCAGGTTAAGTACCTGGGAATCATAATTGACTCGTAGGTCTTTTAGCTCTGAGCCCAGGGTTATCCTAAAAGAGTCCAGGAAGCTTATTTACAAGTTAACAGCGTTTAATAAAACAATGATACAATGGGTGTGTTTCCCTTCTCTTATTTTTCATTTCCTCGCTCCTCGGGCTCGGTATCACCAGAAGTTGATTTGTCTGCGCCATCTTGAGTAGCGTCCCAGTGGCCTTATTTGTGACGGACGACCGAGGACCGAGTATCGAGGAGCGATAACAAAGGAGCGATAATCGAGGAACCACCAGACCATCCTCCGGTGAAATCCTCATACACTCGCCCCGCCCCCTTACTGCTGGCTGTAGTCTTCTCCTATTGGCTTAGCGTTGACGGGGGCGGGTCCAAGGCACATGCTGTCGTTTTCTGATGTTAGTGTTACAATATTCTAATATCTGTTTAAACATTCCCTAATAATAGCATTGCACCGTCAATAAGTGAGGGTTAAAGACCGTGTGTTTAGTGTGCAACACCACGTGTAATTTCTCCTTAAATTCACGTACACAAAACATCATATTAGCTACATGCTAATGCTAACGCCGTCTGAGCATACAGGAAGTCTAGTGTGTTGACAATGTCGCGAACATCCGGTTACAGAATAAAACAGTTATTAATTTTAAGTTACGCCATATAATATTGATTTTATTCCTTACAAGTTCACTGTAATCTAACATTCAAAACACAAGTCAACAAAGTGACCCAAAGACTTAGCCGAGCCAATTTTAAATACATAAGAAAGTACATGTTTGCTGATCTCTGACGCCGTGTGTTGACACGAGGAGGAATACATCGCGACATTATGTCTCATGTTGTGTCCAGGTGAGCCTGGGGTACGCCTACGAGACGAAGCACTCGCTCTGCATGGTGCTCACCATGATGAGCGGGGGCGATCTGAGGTTCCACATCCACAACATCGGGCAGCCGGGCCTCGACAAGAACAGAGTCCGGTTCTACGCTGCGGAGGTCTGCTGCGGAATCATGCACCTGCACAGGAAGTCAATAGTCTACAGGTGAGTGGGGGTCTGCGGGGGGATTTATTTATTTATGACGCATGCTTCTTCGTTACATTAAGCTGTCTTTGGCCCTTTTTCCTGCTGTAACAAGGGTTCATTTAAATAAAGTATATTCTGGTTCTGATATAGGAATACTTCGACAAGGGACAGTACAAGGGTGGAAAGTAACATTTACCCTGCGCTTGAGTGGAGTTTTGAGCCATTACTTTACTGGTGTTTTTCCAGTTATAAGTAACCACGTATTTGTACTCCACTTCATTTATCTGAAAGTGTAGTCGTAGTATTTCAAGTCAAAGTCAACTTTATTGTCAATCTTTCAGCTTGTGTGTACAGACTGAGAGATCGAAATACCGCTTCCATAATCCAGACGAATGAAAAATATATATATAAAACTATGTATACATATATGTATATACATATGTATACACAACCAACAGACACATGTATACATATGCACACATGAAAGACAACAATACAAGCATACAAATCAAGTTAAAGAAAATAAAAGTCACTTCATTTATCTAAAGGTACAAATGCAGGTATTAGTACATCCAAGTGGAACGACGTGTTTAGAAAAGACACTATTGTTCTATTAAATCCCCAGCAGTGAAAAGAAGACCAGCTGGACTCACGGCGAGTAACCGGAGACTCCGGTGCTCTCCTTTAATTCTTTGTGATCGTATTGTTTTGTTTTAATGCAAAATGATGTCATGGATCGACCGGTTTGACTTTCTGCTGCGACTCCAGATCCTCCTTCATACTCTCCAAGAACTGCAGTACAAATACTTAATTACTGTACTTAAATATCGTTCTGGTATCACTGTACTACTTCTTACTTTTTCCCAACAGGCATGGCACTTCAGTTTGAACCTCTGGCCTCTCTTTGGTGAACTGGACTCGATGCACGATGTACGATGATATCATATGCGATCCGCCATTCCTCACGCACTAATGTAAATAATATCCTGCTTTATATTGGTGTTTAATATTATATTTATGATATATATGATGATTCATATGATATCATCGTACATCGTGCATCGAGTCCAGTTCACCAAAGAGAAGCCGGTTCAAACTGAAGTGCCATGCCTGTTGGGAAAAAGTAAGAAGTAGTACAGTGATACCAGAACGATATTTAAGTACAGTAATTAAGTATTTGTACTGCAGTTCTTGGAGAGTATGAAGGAGGATCTGGAGTCGCAGCAGAAAGTCAAACCGGTCGATCCATGACATCATTTTGCATTAAAACAAAACAATACGATCACAAAGAATTAAAGGAGAGCACCGGAGTCTCCGGTTACTCGCCGTGAGTCCAGCTGGTCTTCTTTTCACTGCTGGGGATTTAATAGAACAATAGTGTCTTTTCTAAACACGTCGTTCCACTTGGATGTACTAATACCTGCATTTGTACCTTTAGATAAATGACTCAGTTCATTTCCTCCTCGGCCTCTCTCTCTGGACACGACATGTTCGATACCTCTGCTCTCCTCACCTCTAAACAAACTGCTTTGCTTCCTCCTCAGAGACATGAAGCCAGAGAACATCCTGCTGGACGACAACGGTACGTGAGAGACAGTGAAGGCATCGTGATGCCTTCACTGTCAGTGAGAAACAGAGGAGGGAGGATTACTCAGATCTGGTACTTGAGTAGAAGTAGAAGTACTCAGATCTGATACTTGAGTAAAAGTAGAAGTACTCAGATCTGATACTTGAGTAGAAGTAGAAGTACTCAGATCTGATACTTGAGTAAAAGTAGAAGTACTCTGATCTGATACTTGAGTAAAAGTAGAAGTACTCAGATCTTGTACTTGAGTAGAAGTAGAAGTACTCAGATCTTGTCCTTGAGTAAAAGTAGAAGTACTCAGATCTTGTACTTGAGTAAAAGTAGAAGTACTCAGATCTGATACTTGAGTAAAAGTAGAAGTACTCAGATCTTGTACTTGAGTAAAAGTAGAAGTACTCAGATCTTGTACTTGAGTAAAAGTAGAAGTACTCAGAACTTGTACTTGAGTAACAGTAGAAGTACTCAGATCTGATACTTGAGTAAAAGTAGAAGTACTCAGATCTTGTACTTGAGTAAAAGTAGAAGTACTCAGATCTTGTACTTGAGTAAAAGTAGAAGTACTCAGATCTTGTACTTGAGTAAAGTAGAAGTACTCAGATCTTGTGCTTGAGTAAAAGTAGAAGTACTCAGATCTTGTACTTGAGTACAAGTAGAAGTACTCTGATCTTGTACTTGAGTAAAAGTAGAAGTACTCAGATGTACTTGAGTAAAAGTAGAAGTACTCAGATCTTGTTCTTGAGTAAAAGTAGAAGTACTCAGATCTTGTACTTGAGTAAAAGTAGAAGTACTCAGATCTTGTACTTGAGTACAAGTAGAAGTACTCTGATCTTGTACTTGAGTACAAGTAGAAGTACTCTGATCTTGTACTTGAGTAAAAGTAGAAGTACTCAGATATTGTACTTGAGTTAAAGTAGAAGTACTCAGATCTGATACTTGAGTAAAAGTAGAAGTACTCAGATCTTGTACTTGAGTAAAAGTAGAAGTACTCAGATCTTGTACTTGAGTAAAAGTAGAAGTACTCAGATATTTGTACTTGAGTAAAAGTACTCAGATCTTGTACTTGAGTAAAAGTACTCAGATCTTGTACTTGAGTAAAAGTACTCAGATCTTGTACTTGAGTAACAGTAGAAGTACTCAGATCTGATACTTGAGTAAAAGTAGAAGTACTCAGATCTTGTTCTTGAGTAAAAGTACTCAGATCTTGTACTTGAGTAACAGTAGAAGTACTCAGATCTTGTACTTGAGTAAAAGTAGAAGTACTCTGATCTGATACTTGAGTAAAAGTAGAAGTATTCAGATCTTGTACTTGAGTAAAAGGAGAAGTACTCAGATCTTGTACTTGAGTAAAAGTAGAAGTACTCAGATCTTGTACTTGAGTAAAAGTAGAAGTACCAGAGTGTAGGAATACTCTGTCACAGTAAAAGTATTCAAAATGTCCCTCAAGTGAAAGTAGAAAGTATTCTCATCTAAATATAGTAAAGACAGTGAAAGTAGTCGTTGTGCAGATTGGTCCATTTCAGAATAATATATTTATTAGCAGAAATACTCAAGTAAAGTACAAGTACCTCTAAATTGTACATGTATAGGTACTGGTGTGCGATACACATCTCTAGAACACGTGTAATGTTTACTCTGTGATCTGGGGATGAAGCGCTCTCTGGGTTCTGAGTGATAAGCTGCGAGCCGGTCCTCCTCCGCCTCGGTGCAAACGAAGGTTCAGGAAGTGAACTCCGCTCAGGTGTGGTTTCTATTTTTAGAACAGCAGCTGTTCCTGCATTCTTAGGCTAGGGTTCGGAGACCTGGATCCACCTTTTGTTCCGCGTGTTCTCAATTACTACACATTCCTGTTGAGCGCCATACCCAGAGGAGGAGGAGGGAGGAGGGGGAGGAGGAGGAGGAGGAGGAGGAGGAGGGGAGGAGGAAGCGTCAGTATAAATAGAAAGGCTATGGTCTTAAAATACTCGCGAGGGAAAGTCCGGTATCGCTAGCGGCGGAAGTAAACAAACATTTTCCGCCAAGTTTTCTGTGAAAGTAGATCCATCTTACTTCTTTAATGACTTCATTAATAAGCCCTGAATTCAAAATGTTACCGTCTGTAAGTAGAAGTTAGTGTTCTAAACAGATGGGTTCATTATTCGTCATCATTTGTTGTTGGTGCTTTTTGCACGAAGGCTTTCGGAAACATTTCAGAAATGATTTAATATTTCTTCTGGAATTTTTCACATTTTTAAAAATCTTTTATGTATTTTTTTAAACAAACATTCTTGGAGCGCTCCGAGGCATTCTCCGGACGTTTTGTCGCATCATTATCCGTGTTTCTTTAATCATATTTTGTCACCGAAGAAACACTCAGAATCTACTCGGGTTTTCGAAGTATTACCACCAAATATTTCATTTGTATTTGTATTCGTCCCGCTCGTGGTACGCAAAACCAAATGTACAATAATTGCCACAAAACACGACTCCACCATTGAGCTAGAGAAGAATCACATCTTATCTGCCCCTTTCTAAAAAACAAATAAATACAAATAGATGTTCTGCCCTTCATAATAATATATGTTTTGTTCACAGCCAAAGATTACAGTATCTGAGGACACCACGAGAAACACACCAACAAAATACTTATTTCCCGCTTGACGTTAACGGAAAGAAACAAAACACGAAAACATCACATGTACGAGGAGAAGAAAAGTGCAGCACCCTCACCTGAGTCCTGCTGGAGAAGACGATTGACAATAACAACAATAACAATATACTTTAATTGGTTACGTTTGTTTTGGACATTTCTCTCTATTACTTCTGGAATGTTCCGACATGTTCCAGACAATCTTCTGTGTCTTTTAAAATGTTTCTTTTCACACAAACGGGAAGAAACACTCAGGTGCTCAGGTTTCTGGAAGTATTAGCTCCAAATATACTTTAATTAGTCACGTAGTGGCATCCCAGCTCTCCTCTTGCCTCCATCGAGCGGGGCTGACGGCACGCAATCCAAAACAATAAGCAGCCGAAGGTTTTCAGTCAAAAAATATGTAATTTATTTACAAAAAAGTATCGACTTCAATAGTCTCAAAATAACAAATCTTCAAACGATATTTCGGCGATATGCTTTCCGATATAAACTAAACTATACTATACTAAACACTAATCTCTGTCTGCAATTTGCGGTCGAAAAGCTGTCCCGCTCCCCGTCTCATCGGGTCTCCGAGCCCCCCGGCTGTCCTCAATCCCCTCACTTAAATACACACCGGGAGGTACCAGGAAACGCATCCTATTTACGATATACAATTAACAATCATTTCATCAAAACATATTCACCATGGCGATATGAATCATTTCCCACCATGAAATCATTTATCAAATTATGACTCGAAATAATAACTTTGTGGCTCTAACAAGTAACGTTTATTTTTCACATTACATTTTCCAGACAATTCTCTGTTGTTCTGTTTCACGTGTTTCTCATCACGACCCAGGTGTCGCCCCGGGGTAAAGGTCCTGAGTGAAGTGTTGTGTTGAGCGGCTCTGGGGGAGGAGCTGAAGGGGAAGTCCGTCTTCTTAACGGTGGAGAGATAAACCGGTTGGGTGATTCCTATTAATATCCTTTGTTTACTTCCTTCAGGACACATCCGCATCTCTGACCTGGGCCTGGCCGTGAGGCTGAGCGAGGGCTCGCTGGCGAGGGGCAAGGTGGGCACCGCAGGGTACATGGGTACGTTTGGATCGGTCGATGTGTTGAATTTATATTTTATAATCTATTTTTTCTTGCATTTTAAGAAGTTGTATCTTTACACTACGGACGGAAGTGCAGTTAAAAGTGGAAGATACAACAAAATACAACATTTCATTACAAATATATACATTTGTTGTCTTTTTTAAGAAAATACAGATTAATACTCAACCGAATTAAATACAGCTAAGACTATAACACGTGAACTAGCAATTAACAAATCCGAAGAAAGTTAATTAATAAAAGGATTGAATACTTATACTATATTTATACAGCCCAACGTGACAAAGTACCTCGTAGTTAACGTTCATTTTAGAGGTTGAATACAACTCATGAACCCTATATATAAAAGGTTAAGACACTGACGGTAGACATGCTCAGTTCTCTCTACTTTCTGCCTCTGATGACGATTAAAGACAATATTTGGTGTTTGATTGGAATAAAACTCTTTAAACCATATTTTAAACTTCACTTTAGAGCACATGTGTCAAACTCGAGGTCCGGGGGCCAAATCAGGGCCGTGGTGGATTTAATTTCGGCCCGCAGGATAATCTCTAATTCCTGTTAGATCTGGCCCGCCGGTATATTGCACCTTCACTCCATCCTGAGGGTCTCCTCCGCTCAGAGCCGGACCCCAGACATTGATGACCTTGCCCCCTGATGAGACGCCAAGTGTCTGAGCTAGCATCTCAGAGCAGCTCACTGACTTCAAAGGATGCTTCCTTCTGCACTTTCTCTCAGGACAGCAGGACATGCTTGGGTTTCTCTTTGAGGGGAATAGTTTTGTTGAAGCTGCTGTCGGCCTGAGGGGAAATGTACTCATGAGAAGTGACTCTGAGAAGCTGCAGATAGAGCCGTGAGAAATGAATAGTTTAAGCTTTGTTAGTTCCAGGTTTAAAATGTGCAGTAAGTTCATTTCAGTAAGTTCTGCAGTAATCATTGAACCAGTCCGGCCCTCCACTAGCACCCTTTTTAAATGTTGGCCCCCTGAGTGTTTGGGTCTGACCCCCCTGCTTTAAGGAATACTTCAAAGTCAACTTTATTGTCAATCTTTCAGTTTGTGAACAGACAGAGAGATCGAAATACCGTTTCCCAGAATCCAGAATACAAAAACAAATATAAATATGTATGCAAATACCTATATATATATATATATATACACAATCAACAGACACATGTGTACATATGCACACGTTAAGACATAAAAGCACAACAATATATACAAAATAACAGTCACTTCAAAGTCTTTGGGTATATGTCTTATATCTTCAGGCATTATAATGATATTATATATATACATAAAAACAAAGTTTAACATGATTTTCTAACAATAAAGGATGCATATGAAATGTTAAGACACTCCCCCTGAGCATCCTGGGTTCCTCTCTTCCTCCACTAACCACTAACCACTAACCACTAACCCTGCAGATGTAATGGATGTGTCCTCCTGGTTTCAGCCCCCGAGGTGATCGGACACAAACACTACGGGCAGAGCGTGGACTGGTGGGGTCTCGGCTGTCTGATCTACGAGATGACGGCGGGGAAGCCCCCCCTCCGGAAGAAAGGAGAACATCCCAAAGCCGCGGAGATGGAGAGAAGGATCCAGAACCAGCCGCTGGAGTTCGGGGAGAAGTTCGGGAAATCTGTGAAAAACCTCTGTTCCTCCGTGAGTCTGAAATCAATCTAACCTTTAGTTCCACCCGGAGTGAATCCTCCAGCTACCCTGCAGCCTACCAAGTACTTCAGACTAGCTGCACCTCCACCAGCTACCCTGCAGCCTACAAAGTACTTCAGACTAGCTGCACCTCCACCAGCTACCCTGCAGTCTACAAAGTACTTCAGACTAGCTGCACCTCCACCAGCTACCCTGCAGCCTACAAAGTACTTCAGACTAGCTGCACCTCCACCAGCTACCCTGCAGCCTACAAAGTACTTCAGACTAGCTGCACCTCCACCAGCTACCCTGCAGTCTACAAAGTACTTCAGACTAGCTGCACCTCCACCAGCTACCCTGCAGTCTACAAAGTACTTCAGACTAGCTGTACCTCCTCCAGCTACCCTGCAGTCTACCAAGTACTTCAGACTAGCTGCTCCTTCACCAGCTACCCTGCAGTTTACCAAGTACTTCAGACTAGCTGCACCTCCACCAGCTACCCTGCAGCCTACAAAGTACTTCAGACTAGCTGCACCTCCACCAGCTACCCTGCAGTCTGCAAAGTACTTCAGACTAGCTGCACCTTCACCAGCTACCCTGCAGTCTACAAAGTACTTCAGACTAGCTGCACCTCCACCAGCTACCCTGCAGTCTACAAAGTACTTCAGACTAGCTGCACCTTCACCAGCTACCCTGCAGTCTACAAAGTACTTCAGACTAGCTGCACCTCCACCAGCTACCCTGCAGTCTACAAAGTACTTCAGACTAGCTGCTCCTCCACCAGCTACCCTGCAGTCTACAAAGTACTTCAGACTAGCTGCTCCTCCACCAGCTACCCTGCAGTCTACAAAGTACTTCAGACTAGCTGCACCTCCACCAGCTACCCTGCAGCCTACAAAGTACTTCAGACTAGCTGCACCTCCACCAGCTACCCTGCAGTCTGCAAAGTACTTCAGACTAGCTGCACCTCCACCAGCTACCCTGCAGCCTACAAAGTACTTCAGACTAGCTGCACCTCCACCAGCTACCCTGCAGTCTACAAAGTACTTCAGACTAGCTGCACCTCCACCAGCTACCCTGCAGTCTACAAAGTACTTCAGACTAGCTGCACCTCCACCAGCTACCCTGCAGTCTACAAAGTACTTCAGACTAGCTGCACCTCCACCAGCTACCCTGCAGTCTACAAAGTACTTCAGACTAGCTCTCTCTCCCTCTCTCTCTACTTTCACTTGAGGAACATTTTGAATGCAGTACTTTTACTGTAACAGAGTATTCCTACACTCTGGTACTTCTACTTTTATTCAAGTACAAGATCTGAGTACTTCTACTTTTACTCAAGTACAAGATCTGAGTACTTCTACTTTTACTCAAGTACAAGATCTGAGTACTTCTACTTTTACTCAAGTACAAGTTCTGAGTACTTCTACTTTTACTCAAGTACAAGATCTGAGTACTTTTACTCAAGTACAAGATCTGAATACTTCTACTTTTACTCAAGTACAAGATCTGAGTACTTCTACTTTTACTCAAGTACAAGATCTGAGTACTTCTACTTTTACTCAAGTACAAGATCTGAGTACTTCTACTTTTACTCAAGTACAAGTTCTGAGTACTTCTACTTTTACTCAAGTACAAGATCTGAGTACTTTTACTCAAGCACAAGATCTGAGTACTTCTACTTTTACTCAAGTACAAGATCTGAGTACTTCTACTTTTACTCAAGTACAAGATCTGAGTACTTTTACTCAAGTACAAGATCTGAATACTTCTACTTTTACTCAAGTGCAAGATCTGAGTACTTCTACTTTTACTCAAGTACAAGATCTGAATACTTCTACTTTTACTCAAGTGCAAGATCTGAGTACTTCTACTTTTACTCAAGTGCAAGATCTGAGTACTTCTACTTTTACTCAAGTGCAAGACCTGAGTACTTCTACTTTTACTCAAGTGCAAGATCTGAGTACTTCTACTTTTACTCAAGTACAAGATCTGAATACTTCTACTTTTACTCAAGTACAAGATCTGAGTACTTCTACTTTTACTCAAGCACAGACCTGAGTACTTCTACTTTTACTCAAGCACAGACCTGAGTACTTCTACTTTTACTCAAGCACAGACCTGAGTACTTCTACTTTTACTCAAGCACAGACCTGAGTACTTCTACTTTTACTCAGGCACAGACCTGAGTACTCCTCTCCCCTCTGGTCTTTGTAGAAGAGACTAAGTACGTATCCGTATATCTGAATATACGTCTCTGTCCCCCAGCTGCTGAACAAGGACCCCAGCGAGCGTCTGGGCTGTTTGGCGTCGGGGGGGAAAGACGTTCAGGATCATCGGTTCTTCAGGAAAGTAAACTTCCGGATGCTGGAGGCCGGACTGGTCGAGCCGCCGTTCAAACCTGACGCAAGTACTTTCGAAACAACCCACTAAAGACACATGTTGGGTCTCTGTGGAACTCATGACCTCGTGTTTTCATCCTTTACAACTTACTTTATCACGGCTAAAAGCATCGCCAAGTAAACATACAGAAGTCGTTTGGGACTTATAACTTCAAAGGAATCGGTAAAAACCTTTGGCAGTACTTATACACAAAATAAAGTCACATTTAAAATAATGATTGTAATATAATTTAAATGTTGCAGCGGTGGAAGAATGATTACGATTTTTAATTGACGGAAACGTTTAAAATGATTATATTCGCACTCATTATGCAGATTATTATAATACCTGACAATACGAAGTCATTATATTGCTCCGTTCGAGGAGGACAGACAGGATCGAACATGGGCATAATCAATGCAATACCTCCGTTTGGAGTATATATAATATATATATCCGTGAGTCCAGCAGCTGACTTGCTGTCCCCCCAGGAGAGGGTAAACGGTGTTGTGAGTATTAAAGGGTTCAAAGCTGCGTGTGGTGGTGTCTGACTCTCCGTGCGCCCCCTGCAGCCCAGACTGGTGTACTGCAGCGACCTGCAGGACATCGATGAGTTCTCCACGGTGAAGGGAGTCACTCTGGGCGAGACCGACTGCGAGTTTCACTGCAAGTTCAACACGGGCAGCGTGTCCGTCAACTGGCAGAACGAGGTACTGCACTCTGACGGAGCTTCTGCTTTGCAGGACGCTTTATGCTCTAACCCCACTGCAAGTGTGTGTGTGTGTGTGTGTGTGTGTGTGTGTGTGAGCTGTGTGTGAGCCGTGTGGGGGGAGGGGCACATAAGAGCGGGACATGTGTCAAATTGTTGTTGTGTGTGTGTGTGTGTGTGTGTGTGTGTGTTACAAAGTTGACTAAATCACCCAGAATGCAATGGAAGTGTGATCAGCCTTTGTATATGTTAACGTCTCCTTTGAAGGACACCATGAAGCTTTAAAGCAATCAAATGTAAAACTAAAAGGTTCTGATGAAAGTCGCTCAGTTTCGACCCGAACACAACGGGAGGTCACGGCGTCTGATGCCTCCTCCTCTCCGCAGGTGATCGAGACCGGCTGCTTCAAAGAGCTGAACGTGTTCGGCCCGGAAGGATCCAGACCTTCAGACCTGGACTGGACTCAGACTCCCGAGAGCCCCAAGCGCAGCCTGCTGGACCGCCTGTTCCGCAGACACGTGAGGACACTCTGCAGCCGCCTCACCACCTTCAATACCTCACCTCCTTCAATACCTCACCTCCTTCAAAACATCACCTCCTTCAAAACCTCACCTCCTTCAAAACATCACCACATGTTGAACTCAAATACCTGTACTTTCTACTTCTTACATGTTGAACTCAAATACCTGTACTTTCTACTTCTCACATGTTGAACACAAATACCTGTACTTTCTACTTCTCACATGTTGAACACAAATACCTGTACTTTCTACTTCTTACATGTTGAACTCAAATACCTGTACTTTCTACTTCTTACATGTTGAACTCAAATACCTGTACTTTCTACTTCTCTCATGTTGAACTCAAATACCTGTACTTTCTACTTCTCTCATGTTGAACTCAAATACCTGTACTTTCTACTTCTCACATGTTGAACTCAAATACCTGTACTTTCTACTTCTCTCATGTTGAACTCAAATACCTGTACTTTCTACTTCTTACATGTTGAACTCAAATACCTGTACTTTCTACTTCTCTCATGTTGAACTCAAATACCTGTACTTTCTACTTCTTACATGTTGAACCCAAATACCTGTACTTTCTACTTCTCTCATGTTGAACTCAAATACCTGTACTTTCTACTTCTTAGAGTATTTTTAAACACGAGTATCTGTACTTCTACTTGAGGAAAGGATGTGTGTACTGTTGCCATCTCTGGTAAAAGCTTGAATACAGGCTGTCTCTCCTCTAAGTGTGTGTATAATGAATTATCTCTCCCAGCACCCTCAGGAAGCGTCCGACGACAGCAGACAGGGTTTGCGTTCCAACGAGAGCTACATGAAGTCCGACGTGATGAGCACGTCGATGTGAAGAACCTCAAAGACACTGAACCACAAACACGAACATGGAGGGAACCCGTTTCCTGTCCTTTCTCCCACAACGCACTATATCAGCACTTGCTTCATTTCTGCCTTCAAACACATCCTGTTTTAACATTTTAAATATAATTACTTCAGTAGCAGCAGCTCAACGGACTGTATGAAACTAATATGACAATAAAACTGATTGCACTGTTTTAGCAGAAAACCTTTATTGTAGTGGTTTTATTCAGATTCTGTGATTTATTTTATAAAATATTAAACATTTGTTATTTTTAATTTGTGTTTCTATCCAATACTTGACATGTTCACCTCTACTTTAAAGAGTCCTCTCCTGCTGATGTTCAGGTGTATATCAGTGTGTAGTGTCTCTACTTTAAAGAGTTCTCTCCTGCTGATGTTCAGGTGTATATCAGTATGTAGTGTCCCTACTTTAAAGAGTCCTCTCCTGCTGATGTTCAGGTGTATATCAGTGTGTAGTGTCTCTACTTTAAAGAGTCCTCTCCTGCTGATGTCCAGGTGTATATCAGTATGTAGTGTCTCTACTTTAAAGAGTCCTCTCCTGCTGATGTTCTGGTGTATATCAGTATGTAGTGTCTCTACTTTAAAGAGTCCTCTCCTGCTGATGTTCAGGTGTATATCAGTATGTAGTGTCTCTACTTTAAAGAGTCCTCTCCTGCTGATGTTCAGGTGTATATCAGTGTGTAGTGTCTCTACTTTAAAGAGTCCTCTCCTGCTGATGTTCAGGTGCAGATACATCTAATGTTTACAACCCAAGAAGGAGTTCTACTTTGTTCATGTAGCATTTATTTTTTATTTATTCAACCCAGAGTATAAAACAGAGAATAATTGACTCACATTGTAAAACAAATAAAATCAGATTTAATACACAAACGATGTTTCTGCAGATGGAGTTTGGCTGCAGAGAAACATGACATTGTAACTTCAAAAAATACAGATTTGAAAGGAAAGCACCAGAAATAACGTGTCGGATGTTCGTAGGGGAATGTCAGCTGATCGTATGCAGCCAATCAGAAATGAGCTTGGTGAAATCACAGCATATGTATCCACGTTCTGTCTTGGAGTGGAGATCAGCTTCTTCGAGGAGCTACAGTTCCCTGGTGCTTTTTATTTTACCGTCTGAAGGTGGACCTTGTGTGTGTGTGTTGATTTTCTCATCCCTCCCACGGGGGGGAACGCCGTCCGTCCACATCCGTCTCCACGTGATACAACATGTCCGCCAGCGTGTGCTCCGTCACCGCGCCCCAGCCCATATCACTCATCTGAGGGAGGAGGAGACATTACATTAACGCAGAACAAAGATTATCTGTGGAATAGAAACGGTATTAAACGCCTTCAAATTTAACATATTGGGTTATTCAATTTAATATAATATAATAATCAGGGGTAGGGGTGCATATCGTTGACTTTTTTACGATACCGATACCACTGAACGATACTCAAACCGATACATATCGTGATACTTTGAAAATGTATCATCCCACAATTACTCCCATGAAGCGCTTTACGATATAGTTCACATGTCAAATGAATATTAAATTAATTTGTGGGACTTCTTGGACCTTTCAGTGCTGAACAAACGATGAAAGATACATAACAAATATGAAGAAAACCGATTATGGAATATCTTCAGGCGTGCCGCGTGAACAGCACATCTCGTCGATGCAAACAGACCGTTATCGCAGCGTTATGATTAATGTTAAACCTGAGATTCGACTAGAGAACAAATTCATAATAGAATAAAGGTCACGAGATCTCGGCATTGCACAAACAAACAAATCTCATCTTTAAAATCAACATTTGCCTTCGCTGGTGAGAGAAAACTAATCCCAGTTCATTCGTGGGACTTTTACCTTTCGAGTGTTGAACAAACAATGAAATACATAAAACATGAAGAAAAACGATTATGCAATCCACGGCCACGGACTCACTTTTAAAATTAATTAAAAGTATCGAAACCGGATCTGATTCCGGTACGGTATACCGTAGCCACCAGTAACCGGTATTCCGGTATGCATCCCTGATCAGGGGTGCACATCACTTTCTTAGTGAGTACCAGGAGACAATGTTTGGAACTCAGGGCTGCCCACGCAAGGTTCTGTGTTCAGCCCCTCTGTTTCACGAACGGGGTGTCGGTGTGGTATTGAACGTCTACGGGGTGGAGGTGGGAGCGAGTGGAGCACGCCGTTAACAGCAGCCCCGTCTGGGCGCACGGCGACCCGCTCTGTCGTCCGGTGATCGAAGCGCCTTCTGGAGAAGCTTCACAAGTCCGCCGGTACGCAAATGCGCTTTGTGACACGAGTGACGGTACGCATTCCAGATGTTTGCCAGTTATGCCTGATAATAATGTTGTACTTATTGAGTGTAGGTTATTCAAACCCTTTACTCACACATTACTACATTCAATTATGATGGAGGAGAAATAATAATTACGGAAATACAATTTTATATGACCTGTGAATACAAATGATATTAAATGCTTTCAAAATTGACATATTGAGGGTTATATAATTTAATATAATAATGTCATATTTATCGAGCGTAGATTATTCAAACCCTTACTCATTCATTATAACATTTATCAGTTATGGATAGATAGATAGAGACTTTGCACATAACTCACGTTTGCGATCTTTTATACTTCATGCTATCTGCACAAACTAGATATCACATGAAAGCTGAGAGTCCACAGATTCTATTGGTTACGTTTCATCGCCGATCAAAACTCACTCTTAACTAGGGATTCCAGAAACTGACCATGATCAAATTCGAGAACCGGACAGCCCTGGCGAATATTAATCGATTAGGCGTCCCTACTCTTAACCCCGTGTTCTAGCATGAGAAATAAAAGAACATTGAACCTTGAAAATCAATGCTTTCTAATAGCGGGTACATTTGACTCGTTGGCGGTTTTAGGTATACAGCGACCCCTGGTGGTTCAAGTGTTAAACTACCACAATACAAATATACGTTATTAGTTTTAAATTAGAGATTTTCATTTCATGTGCGTAGTTTATTTTCTCTACTTAGTATGTGTACTTTGCCACTTAGTATGTGTACTTTGTTTTAAATACAGTTTTTTTGATATACAGTAGAAACAATATTTGATCTACAATAATATTTTGTTGTATTTAATCCAACATCGCCATCTACTGGAAAACAAAGTTACATTTCTAAAACTAAAGATTTGACGTTCAGGATATTGTTTTGAAAGTTAGTTTTACTGTATGACAATATTCTACAATGCTTATTTTCAGTTTTAGAAACTCACCGGCTGGTACTTGAGGTCCTTCGGAGGGTGTTTGAAATTTGGCCCGAAGTTAACGGACACCTGCAGGGAGAGAAGGTAACGTTTAGCAAAGGGGGTGTCAAACTCAATTTCTTCACGGGCCACATTCGCATTATGGTTGCACTCAAAGGGCCGGTTGTAACTTTAAGACTATCGTACTTTTCGGACTATAAGCCGCGACTTTTTCCCCCCCATTTTTTTGTGTACAGCTAACGGCCACTAGGGGACCTCCTACATCTATGGATTTTACAGGTAAAATGAACCACCTTTAACGCTACGGGCTCTAGGACCGGTCCGCGCCCGCCACCTTTAAGCGGCGGGCTCCAGCAGGAAAAGCTGGAGGTCGGAAAAGAGCGAGACAGGTAGCACGCCAAAGTGAAAGTGGAACCGAGAGACAGAACGAGAGCAAGACAGACGGACAGTTTAGCTGCTGCGGCTCATATGACGGTGCGCTTTATAGTGTAGTCCGACAAGTACGGTATATAAAAATTAGGGCTGTCAAACGATTAAAATGTTTTAATCAGATTAATCACAGTTTAAAAATGAATTAATCAGATTAATCACCATTCGAACTATGTCCAAAATATGCCATTTATTTATGTATATTGTTGGGAATGGAAAGATAAATGAAAGAAGGCGGATATATCCATTTAACATGTTTATTATAACATTTTGCTCAAAAAATTAATTACCGCCGTTAACGCGATAATTTTGACAGCACTAATAAAAATACATATATAAATAATATATATAAAATAATGTATTATTACATTATCGCCTCTGCATTGGATTATTATCTGATAGGGTAATAACTTAATAATAATTAACTCGGTCTGAAAGCAGAAGTCTAGGGCAAGTAATTGCAAGTCTCTTCAGTGAGAATGTCACACAAGGATTTTAAAAGAAAAGAAACATTTAAAAAAAGGTGAAAGTTCTGAGAAAAAAGTCATATTCCAGATGCATTGTGGGACATGTAGTTTATGGGCAACGTGCTGCTGTAAATCGCCATGTAACCGTATAACAAACATATTATATTCTTTGCAAGCTCTTGTGGGGCCGCATGAAATGAAGTGGCGGGCCGGATTTGGCCCACGGGCCTTGAGTTTGACCCCCCCTGGGTAAACAGATCGTAATGAAGCAGGAAGACTGGAGTAGAAAGAGTTGGATCTGATCCTCGTGTACTGACCGTGCAGCTCTTGTAGAGTGAGATGGCCGGAAAGTACATGCCTTCAAACAGGTTCTCAAAGGCAACACCTTGACTCACGCCGTTTTTAAAGAACACCATCTGGAAAACAGGAAACCCCGGGTAAAGGAAACGGGTTTTAGAGATTGTAATCATCCATCACAACAACATCTACAGCTAGGATACACGATAAACAGACGGATCTTACGTCAACGAGGTTTCCTCACCTTGCTGTGGCTCATCGACTTCAGGCTTTTCTCCGCTTTGTCGACGTAGTCCTTCTCCTCGAAGTACAGGTAGCTCTTGAACTTGATGAGCGCCTGGAAAGAGAGAAAGTCAGAATGGCGTCATGTGGGGAGTCGGGGTCGATCTGTGTTTTCACATTACGGTCAAACGGTTAGTTAGTGAGAATAAGTGGATTACTAAAGTTGGCTAAAGCAGTTGATAGAATAATTAAAATAAAAGGAGTTGGCTAAAAGAAAGGAAGATAATTGCCGTCAAGTATAAAATACAGAAGCAAGTTTAAAGTAATGGATACAAATGATTTAAAATATCAAATATAAGAGGGAACCAGCCCAAGCAGAGATTTATAATTAAAACCCAACCAGTGGGAAAGTCAAAGACGGCCAATTGGCAGCAGCATACAGAGTGCAGTGGTGTACCCGATATCCACACCCAGTGACAACACGTAATGGTACACGGTATCCAAGCTCTTTCGGCACTGGTCAGAGGCATTCACGTAAAGCAGGTCACCATAACCCATACGTTTGTCCATTTTAATTCCACTTCTCGTGTGTACATTTCTCACTTGATGACGGTTCTGTGGATACACTTGGATGTGGGTAAACAATGAAACCAGTAAGAGCAGTTTTCATAGTGCTCGTGTCCTCACTGTGTCCTTGTAGGTGTCGTCAGAGAGAGAGAGTCAGTGAAGGAGACGGTGTGTCCTCACCTTGTCCTCACCGTGTCGTCAGAGAGAGAGAGTCAGTGAAGGAGACGGTGTGTCCTCACCTTGTCCTCACCGTGTCGTCAGAGAGAGAGAGTCAGTGAAGGAGACGGTGTGTCCTCACCTTGTCCTCACCGTGTCGTCAGAGAGAGAGAGTCAGTGAAGGAGACGGTGTGTCCTCACCTTGTCCTCACCGTGTCGTCAGAGAGAGAGAGTCAGTAAAGGAGACGGTGTGTCCTCACCTTGTCCTCACCGTGTCGTCAGAGAGAGAGAGTCAGTGAAGGAGACGGTGTGTCCTCACCTTGTCCTTGTAGGTGTCGGGCAGAGCCTTGGCGGTCTCCGTGCCGTCCGGTAGCTCGATGAAGAATCCCAGCGTGTCTCCCTGACCGAAGCCAGCGGAGAAACTCTTCCCGATGGACTGGTGGAAGCGAGTTCCCTTCTTACTGCGCCACGAGTAGCTGAACTTATCGTAGCCCAGAGGCGCCTGCAGGTTGCCTGCAACACGAGGAGAGAAGGGGAGGTCAAAGATACTCGGTAGCATCTTTGTTTAGCGACACATATTGAAACCATTTCTTTAAATCAAATTCAATTAAAACGTGCGGAACTATCTCAGGTTTTTCTAAAATGAGCTCGTAAAGAAACATTTCACCCTAAAGCTGCAAAGCCAGGAAGATAATTGACGAATGCCTTTTCAAATATCTCGTGTGAAAACCTCGTGTTTCAAGCATCCTCTGCTAAGCCCTCTGAGGTAACTGCATCTCCACTGACCGAGGGGTTGGGACCACCCGAGCCTCGCGGCCGTCTCCGATGGCATTTCGTCCACCGTCACCTCGAAGAACCAGGACCCTCTCCGCACGCCGTGAGACGCTCGCACCATCGAGTAGCCTTTCTCCCCGGTGACCGTCAGGCGGTCGTCAGAGATCTTCAGCTGAGGCGCTGAAACAACAACAACAACGGTTTGTTTTACAATATATAAAAATGCACTGTATATTATTTGTATTATTGTTGTTGGAGCTATATATTGTTTTTGATTACTTCATAGGTAAACATTTATGTGTAACTATTTTTTACCAGGGTGAAACAAGCATGCCGTGGGAAAGCAGGGTCTACGCAGGAATCCTGAAGTCAAATGAAAGACCTTTTTAAGACCCTTTCCGTACATTTTAAGACCTCATCGCCACTTTGGAGTTCTAACCGGTTGCCTTGGCGACACACTTGTCCTCACATTGACTATATACAGTATTGATTGTCCTTCCTCCTGATCTTCCAACCATTTGCGATATTTTAGGAATTTAAGTATTTTTGGAATTTAAGTATTTTTGGAAATTTAAGTATATTTGGAATTTAAGTATTTTTGGAATTTAAGTATTTTTGGAACTTAAGTATTTTTGGAACTTAAGTATTTTTGGAACTTTAAGTATTTTTGGAACTTTAAGTATATTTGGAATTTAAGTATTTTTGGAATTTAAGTATTTTTGGAATTTAAGTATATTTGGAATTTAAGTATTTTTGGAACTTAAGTATTTTTGAAACTTTAAGTATATTTGGAATTTAAGTATTTTTGGAATTTAAGTATCAATCAATCAATCAACAACTTTATTAATCCCGCAAGGGGCTATTTGTTATGAGCAGCAGCTTATGTCATGAACACAGGCAGGAACACACAAGAAGAACACACACATATACCCCCGGGGGCACAGGTGTGGATAATTCCAATTTACACTATAAATAGTTCAAAGCATCACAATAACAAATAAATAAATAAATAATCAAGTTGAAAGCCTTTTCAAGAATTTAAAAGTTTGAGTGCAGAAGGGATGAATGATTTAGAAAAGCGATTAGTCCTTTGAGCAGGTAGAGCATATCTCCGCCCTGATGGCAACAGACGAAGTTCATGTGAGAGTACACGACCTGGAGAGTTCAGAATGCTCTCGGCTTTCCGCAGAATCTGTCGGTTACAGAAGGAATTTAAGTCTCTCTGTTTCACGCCGATGAACTTGGAGCAGGTTTTAACAATGCTGTTCCTGTCTTTCAGTGTGAGGCTATGGAACCAGCAGATAAGAGAAAAACAAATAAGGCTCTCAATGAATGCTTGGTAAAAACGACAAAGAATTTACGGTATTTTTGGATCTTTTTACCCTTTCCACTTTGAGTTCTAACCGGTTACCTTGGCGACACACTTCACCTCACATTGACTATATACAGCATTGATCGTCCTTCCTCCTGATCTTCCAACCATTTGGACGCAGACTTGCATTTCCCCATAACGATGTTGCTTAGCAACCGGCGTAAACGGACCTCCGCGCGCTATCGAGCAGTGAGCGTGCGACGTCCTGTTCAGATGACGTCAAACCCAACGGGATGCCATCAATAAACTCCACAGAATCACACTACACACCGTCGCCATGACTACATTCAAGCAGACTGCAGAACACAACCTCTCTGGACCGTTCAATACTTACTGGAAACTAGATACTAAACGTAACACCTTGGAAAATGACTTTTAATAGCCTTCATTTTCGCTAAATAGATTTATCAGCTTGTAATACTTTAAGACCCCGCGGACCCCCTGGAAAGGCAATTATTGGAAACGTGTTAATTTGACTTTTGGATGACATTGAATCAACAAAGAAATGTCTGGACTTGGATCATTCCCCGAGCAACATTCTCTAGCTCGGCCTCAGCGGCAGTTCATTTTCACTTTTATTTCTACAATTATTATATTATTATTTCTTTAAATACATTTTTCTATACGTCTATTATACACATACACATCAGGGATGGGAATTTGAAATGTATATTCGACCCCCAAAAAAACGTTTAACCGAAATGTAAATATCCTATAAAAATAAATAAATGTGTGAAAACAATTTTTAAAAAAAAGAATTGATTTTTTAATCTTGAAAAATAAATAAATGTTCAAATAAGTTTAGAAACCAAGTCGAATTTGTCAAATGTATTGAACTGGTGATCACAGTTTGAACAGTTGACAGCTATAGGCTACAGCTTTCGTGCTTAAAAACATAACTGGGTTTTTAAATGAAAGCGGGATCAAACACGAACAGCATAACGGGTTAGGGTAACCCGTGACAACAGAGATCAACCTGTAACAGGGCCCATCACAGAATGCAGCTATTCAATAGGGATGCACGATAATTATCGGCCCGATAATTATCGGCCCGATATTAGGAATTATGACGTCATCCCGATAAACCGATAACAGTATTAATAGCCCCGATAAT
>CM070483.1:3046062-3062764 GCA_036324585.1 Champsocephalus esox
TGTGAGTGTGAGAATGTGTGTGAGATGTGAGTGAGTGTGAGTGAGTGTGAGTGAGTGTGAGTGAGAGTGTGAGTGAGTGTGAGTGTGAGTGTGTGTGTGTCTCCGTGTGTGTGTGTGTCTCTCCGTGTGTGTGTGTGTGTGTGTGTGTGTGTGTGTGTGTGTGTGTGTGTGTGTGTGTGTGTGTGTGTGTGTGTGTGTGTGTGTGTGTGTGTGTGTGTGCGCGTGTGAGAGAACCGTTCGATACAGATCGTAACATCAATCCAGCTACAGCACTGCCACCTCGTGATGCCTCACATCACGTCTAATATGCAAATGGCGGACGAGGAGAATTTGCATTGGATGAAAGCCAATAGCAAATCAAAATGGCGCTCGGCTCTCACACACGGAGGGCCCGAGCGCCATTTCAGCGAGGAGATCTCAGAGCCAATTAGCAGCAAGCGGGACACGAGGAAGGCATGGGACTGATCAAAGCTTTTTGGGAGGCATGTGCATAGGGAGGCAAAAGGGAGGGGGATTACAGCTGGATGAAGTTGCCCATAAGATGCTTAATGAAGAACCTCAGGGCCAACTTCTACCCAGAGGCGGACACACACAACAGCTCCGATGCCAACACGTTGCATAGTCACCTGAGAAAGAAGATCCACCTGGAAAACAACGCACAAAGTCACCAAGGTCATCATTTCCATAGGGTTTTCAGGGGGGTTTAGAGAGATGCAGGGACGACGGATTTTATAGGCTGACCCTGAAGGCAGCATCTCTCCGGTTCAATAGAAAAAGTATGTATTGAAGTCGACGGAGAGCGAAAAGCTATCTTTCGATCCCGTTTGAATTGAGCCACGGATTATGAAGTTTAAAAGATAATTTCGCAAAACAATTAAAATGTGAAGTAACACTTTGTGTGAAAACGGTGAATGAACTACAACTCCCATCATGCATCACACCCCCAGACGGCCGTCACGTTGGAACATTTCACTTCTTTCTTTCAGAACGAGGCGGAAAGTATTAAACGAGGTGGAAATCACTCCGAGTCTGGGCGCGTTGAGAGCTGTGCGTACACACACGGGGAGTTAGTCGGTTCCTGAGAGCCAGCACGCGGGACCGGGACTCTGGGATTTGTAGTCTTTCTAGCTGCGTATTTTTCATCGTCTTATATTTCAACAGTTTTACGACAAAATGTGACTTTTTTTGACGTGGAAGTTATTTTTTAATATTGACTAACATCATATGTGTAACTCGTGGCACAATTCAAACGGGATCGAGAGATAATCTTTCATCGACTTCAATACATACTTTTTCAGAAATGAAGTCCCATGGGGCGGAAGTAGAAGGGCGGGACTTCGCCTCTATGGGATTTTCTCCTTTTTTTAAAATCCACCAGTGTGATATTTACTGACGTATTCTATGTTCTAATAAATATAGAAACCAATTGGAAGTTGTCCAATGTATTGACGCGTAACCACCGTTTCTCATTTCATTAATCCATTTGATAATGTTTTCAACTTAGGCACCCCTAAAAATGTTACAATACCATTTTTCTAGTCGACCAATAGTCGTCAATTAAGGCGACTAATCGACTAATCGTGGCACCTTTGTGATATATTATTATAAATAAATGTTTTTTAAATTATTCTTCTCCTCCCTAAATGGTCTCAGTTTCAAAGACTCGCACACAGGTTTTTTTGTTGGAAACCACCTTTTTAAAATCCAATTATTTACAGACGTATAGTTTGTTGTGGAACAAAGCGTTAAAATCTCTCCAGCTTGTGTTGGACCTTATTTCAACCATTGACTTCCAGGAAAGGTCATCATTTTCAAAATGCTCTTAGGTTCAACTTTGGGGAGTTTATACAGCGATACAGGGAGGACGGATTTTATAGGCCGACCCTGAAGGCAGCATCTCCCTGGCTCAATGGGATTTGTCCGTGTGACTTTGGGTTATTGCAGAAACGCTTACGATACGTTTTAAATCCACCAGTGGGGTATTTACCGACGTGTTTTATGTCGTAGAACAAAGTGTTAAAATCTCTTCAGCTCGTGTTGACCTTATTTCAGACTAACAACCAAAAACACAATCAGAAAACCGTTGACTTCCAGCCCGGGGGACAGGCGGAGTTTAAACCTGCACCCCTCTACACAGGCCAGAGACGTTGCCTTTAGTTGGACCTGTTTCTACCCTTACCATTCACCCCTGCGGCACTTGGAGCAGCACTGGTTTGTTTCTGCGAGTCATACGAGGGTCCGATGGTCCCCAGGTCCTACAGGACAATCGGGAAGTTAGACATTTTAATTCCAAGGGCGATCCACCAAAATGTGGGCAAGCCAGCAGCCAGCGAGACGAAGATGTCCCGGGTCAGTAATAGTATTTTCTTGAAAGATGAAGATACCTGGTCCAAAAGGCCGAATTTGGGGTATTCCTCCTCGGGGTCCTTGCTGCCGGGGTCCGGGTGCTCCTTCACCAGGAAGACATCTCGCTCTTTACTCTGGAGATAAAACATTTAGAAAGATATTACTATATGATAACAGTAGCTTTTTGGTTTTTCAGTGGAGGGTCAGACATAATATTGGTTCTCGGGATAACCTAGTATTTATAATAGGGATGTAACGATACCAAAAACTCACGGTACGATAATATCGTGATACAACGTCCACGGTACGATATTTATCGCGATACAAAGGCCACGGTACGATAATATCGCGATACAAAGTCCACGGTACGATAATATCGCGATACAAAGTCCACGGTACGATATTTATCGCGATACAAAGTCCACGGTACGATAATATCGCGATACAAAGTCCACGGTACGATAATATCGCGATACAAAGTCCACGGTACGATAATATCGCGATACAAAGTCCACGGTACGATATTTATCGCGATACAAAGTCCACGGTACGATATTTGTCGCGATACAAAGTCCACGGTACGATAATATCGCGATACAAAGTCCACGGTACGATAATATCGCGATACAAAGTCCACGGTACGATAATATCGCGATACAAAGTCCACGGTACGATAATATCGCGATACAAAGTCCACGGTACGATATATATCGCGATACAAAGTCCACGGTACGATAGTTACCGCGATACAAAGTCCACGGTACGATAGTTACCGCGATACAAAGTCCACGGTACGATAATATCGCGATACAAAGTCCACGGTACGATAATATCGCGATACAAAGTCCACGGTACGATAATATCGCGATACAAAGTCCACGGTACGATATTATCGCGATACAAAGTCCACGGTACGATAGTTATCGCGATACAAAGTCCACGGTACGATAATATCGCGATACAAAGTCCACGGTACGATAATATCGCGATACAAAGTCCACGGTACGATAATATCGCGATACAAAGTCCACGGTACGATAATATCGCGATACAAAGTCCACGGTACGATATTATCGCGATACAAAGTCCACGGTACGATAATATCGCGATACAAAGTCCACGGTACGATAATATCGCGATAAAAAGTCCACGGTACGATAGTTACGCGATACAAAGTCCACGGTACGATAGTTACCGCGATACAAAGTCCACGGTACGATAATATCGCGATACGATAATATCGCGATACAAAGGCCACGGTACGATAATATCGCGATACAAAGGCCACGGTACGATAATATCGCGATACAAAGGCCACGGTACGATAATATCGCGATACAAAGGCCACGGTACGATAATATCGCGATACAAAGGCCACGGTACGATAATATCGCGATACAAAGTCCACGGTACGATAATATCGCGATACAAAGTCCACGGTACGATAATATCGCGATACAAAGTCCACGGTACGATAATATCGCGATACAAAGTCCACGGTACGATAATATCGCGATACAAAGTCCACGGTACGATAATATCGCGATACAAAGGCCACGGTACGATAATATCGCGATACAAAGTCCACGGTACGATAATATCGCGATACAAAGGCCACGGTACGATAATATCGCGATACAAAGTCCACGGTACGATAATATCGCGATACAAAGGCCACGGTACGATAATATCGCGATACAAAGGCCACGGTACGATAATATCGCGATACAAAGTCCACGGTACGATAATATCGCGATACAAAGTCCACGGTACGATAATATCGCGATACAAAGGCCACGGTACGATATTTATCGCGATATTGAAAAATAAAGAGAAAATAAATGTTTAATTTTTTTAGAATTTTTTTACTTCAATTATTTATTTATTTCATCTGATTTGTGCAGCATGTTAGTAGATAGCAGTATTTTAAAGTGCCAACAATATAATGATCAGACCCTGCAATAGAATAAATCAAGTTTCACTTTAGTTGTTCAAGTAACTCAACTCTCACTCGCTCGCTCTCTCTCTCACTCACTCGCTCACTTTAGTTGTTCAAGTAACTCAACTCTCGCTCACTCGCTCGCTCACTTTAGTTGTTCAAGTAACTCAACTCTCGCTCACTCGCTCGCTCACTTTAGTTGTTCAAGTAACTCAACTCTCACTCACTCGCTCACTTTAGTTGTTCAAGTAACTCAACTCTCACTCACTCGCTCACTTTAGTTGTTCAAGTAACTCACTCACTCACTCGCTCACTCGCTCACTTTAGTTGTTCAAGTAACTCAACTCTCACTCGCTCGCTCACTTTAGTTGTTCAAGTAACTCAACTCTCACTCGCTCACTCGCTCGCTCACTTTAGTTGTTCAAGTAACTCAACTCTCACTCACTCGCTCACTCGCTCACTTTAGTTGTTCAAGTAACTCAACTCTCACTCGCTCACTTTAGTTGTTCAAGTAACTCAACTCTCACTCACTCGCTCACTTTAGTTGTTCAAGTAACTCAACTCTCACTCGCTCGCTCACTTTAGTTGTTCAAGTAACTCAACTCTCACTCACTCGCTCACTCACTTTAGTTGTTCAAGTAACTCAACTCTCACTCGCTCACTTTAGTTGTTCAAGTAACTCAACTCTCACTCGCTCACTTTAGTTGTTCAAGTAACTCAACTCTCACTCGCTCACTTTAGTTGTTCAAGTAACTCAACTCTCACTCACTCACTTTAGTTGTTCAAGTAACTCAACTCTCACTCGCTCACTCACTTTAGTTGTTCAAGTAACTCAACTCTCACTCGCTCACTTTAGTTGTTCAAGTAACTCAACTCTCACTCACTCGCTCACTTTAGTTGTTCAAGTAACTCAACTCTCACTCGCTCGCTCACTTTAGTTGTTCAAGTAACTCAACTCTCACTCTCTCGCTCGCTCACTTTAGTTGTTCAAGAAACTCAACTCTCACTCGCTCGCTCACTTTAGTTGTTCAAGTAACTCAACTCTCACTCGCTCGCTCACTCACTCACTCACTTTAGTTGTTCAAGTAACTCAACTCTCGCTCACTCGCTCGCTCACTTTAGTTGTTCAAGTAACTCAACTCTCACTCGCTCACTCGCTCACTTTAGTTGTTCAAGTAACTCAACTCTCGCTCACTCGCTCGCTCACTTTAGTTGTTCAAGTAACTCAACTCTCACTCGCTCACTCGCTCACTTTAGTTGTTCAAGTAACTCAACTCTCACTCACTCGCTCACTTTAGTTGTTCAAGTAACTCAACTCTCACTCGCTCACTTTAGTTGTTCAAGTAACTCAACTCTCACTCGCTCACTTTAGTTGTTCAAGTAACTCAACTCTCACTCACTCGCTCACTCACTTTAGTTGTTCAAGTAACTCAACTCTCACTCGCTCACTCGCTCACTTTAGTTGTTCAAGTAACTCAACTCTCACTCGCTCACTTTAGTTGTTCAAGTAACTCAACTCTCACTCGCTCACTTTAGTTGTTCAAGTAACTCAACTCTCACTCACTCACTTTAGTTGTTCAAGTAACTCAACTCTCACTCACTCGCTCACTTTAGTTGTTCAAGTAACTCAACTCTCACTCACTCGCTCACTCACTTTAGTTGTTCAAGTAACTCAACTCTCACTCACTCGCTCACTCACTTTAGTTGTTCAAGTAACTCAACTCTCACTCGCTCACTTTAGTTGTTCAAGTAACTCAACTCTCACTCGCTCACTTTAGTTGTTCAAGTAACTCAACTCTCACTCACTCGCTCACTTTAGTTGTTCAAGTAACTCAACTCTCACTCGCTCACTCACTTTAGTTGTTCAAGTAACTCAACTCTCACTCGCTCACTTTAGTTGTTCAAGTAACTCAACTCTCACTCACTCGCTCACTTTAGTTGTTCAAGTAACTCAACTCTCACTCACTCGCTCACTTAGTTGTTCAAGTAACTCAACTCTCACTCTCTCGCTCGCTCACTTTAGTTGTTCAAGAAACTCAACTCTCACTCGCTCGCTCACTCACTCACTTTAGTTGTTCAAGTAACTCAACTCTCACTCACTCACTCGCTCACTTTAGTTGTTCAAGTAACTCAACTCTCACTCACTCGCTCGCTCACTTTAGTTGTTCAAGTAACTCAACTCTCACTCACTCACTCGCTCACTCACTTTAGTTGTTCAAGTAACTCAACTCTCACTCACTCGCTCGCTCACTTTAGTTGTTCAGTAACTCAACTCTCACTCGCTCGCTCACTTTAGTTGTTCAAGTAACTCAACTCTCACTCGCTCGCTCACTTTAGTTGTTCAAGTAACTCAACTCTCACTCGCTCGCTCACTTTAGTTGTTCAAGTAACTCAACTCTCACTCGCTCGCTCACTTTAGTTGTTCAAGTAACTCAACTCTCACTCGCTCGCTCACTCACTCACTCACTTTAGTTGTTCAAGTAACTCAACTCTCACTCGCTCGCTCACTTTAGTTGTTCAAGTAACTCAACTCTCACTCGCTCGCTCACTTTAGTTGTTCAAGTAACTCAACTCTCACTCGCTCGCTCACTTTAGTTGTTCAAGTAACTCAACTCTCACTCGCTCGCTCACTTTAGTTGTTCAAGTAACTCAACTCTCACTCGCTCGCTCACTTTAGTTGTTCAAGAAACTCAACTCTCACTCACTCGCTCACTTTAGTTGTTCAAGTAACTCAACTCTCACTCACTCGCTCACTTTAGTTGTTCAAGTAACTCAACTCTCGCTCACTCGCTCGCTCATCGCTCGCTCACTTTAGTTGTTCAAGTAACTCAACTCTCACTCGCTCGCTCACTCGCTCGCTCACTTTAGTTGTTCAAGTAACTCAACTCTCACTCGCTCGCTCGCTCACTCACTTTAGTTGTTCAAGTAACTCAACTCTCACTCGCTCGCTCGCTCACTCACTTTAGTTGTTCAAGTAACTCAACTCTCACTCGCTCGCTCACTCACTCACTTTAGTTGTTCAAGTAACTCAACTCTCACTCACTCACTCGCTCACTTTAGTTGTTCAAGTAACTCAACTCTCACTCACTCGCTCGCTCACTTTAGTTGTTCAAGTAACTCAACTCTCACTCACTCACTCGCTCACTCACTTTAGTTGTTCAAGTAACTCAACTCTCACTCACTCGCTCGCTCACTTTAGTTGTTCAAGTAACTCAACTCTCACTCGCTCGCTCACTTTAGTTGTTCAAGTAACTCAACTCTCACTCGCTCGCTCACTTTAGTTGTTCAAGTAACTCAACTCTCACTCGCTCGCTCACTTTAGTTGTTCAAGTAACTCAACTCTCACTCGCTCGCTCACTTTAGTTGTTCAAGTAACTCAACTCTCACTCGCTCGCTCACTCACTCACTCACTTTAGTTGTTCAAGTAACTCAACTCTCACTCGCTCGCTCACTTTAGTTGTTCAAGTAACTCAACTCTCACTCGCTCGCTCACTTTAGTTGTTCAAGTAACTCAACTCTCACTCGCTCGCTCACTTTAGTTGTTCAAGTAACTCAACTCTCACTCGCTCGCTCACTTTAGTTGTTCAAGTAACTCAACTCTCACTCGCTCGCTCACTTTAGTTGTTCAAGAAACTCAACTCTCACTCACTCGCTCACTTTAGTTGTTCAAGTAACTCAACTCTCACTCACTCGCTCACTTTAGTTGTTCAAGTAACTCAACTCTCGCTCACTCGCTCGCTCACTCGCTCGCTCACTTTAGTTGTTCAAGTAACTCAACTCTCACTCACTCGCTCGCTCACTCGCTCGCTCACTTTAGTTGTTCAAGTAACTCAACTCTCACTCGCTCGCTCGCTCACTCACTTTAGTTGTTCAAGTAACTCAACTCTCACTCGCTCGCTCGCTCACTCACTTTAGTTGTTCAAGTAACTCAACTCTCACTCGCTTGCTCACTTTAGTTGTTCAAGTAACTCAACTCTCACTCGCTCGCTCACTTTAGTTGTTCAAGTAACTCAACTCTCACTCGCTCGCTCACTCGCTCACTTTAGTTGTTCAAGTAACTCAACTCTCACTCGCTCGCTCACTTTAGTTGTTCAAGTAACTCAACTCTCACTCGCTCGCTCACTTTAGTTGTTCAAGTAACTCAACTCTCACTCGCTCGCTCACTTTAGTTGTTCAAGTAACTCAACTCTCACTCACTCGCTCACTTTAGTTGTTCAAGTAACTCAACTCTCGCTCGCTCACTTTAGTTGTTCAAGTAACTCAACTCTCACTCGCTTGCTCACTTTAGTTGTTCAAGTAACTCAACTCTCACTCACTCGCTCACTCACTCGCTCGCTCACTTTAGTTGTTCAAGTAACTCAACTCTCACTCGCTTGCTCACTTTAGTTGTTCAAGTAACTCAACTCTCACTCGCTCGCTCACTTTAGTTGTTCAAGTAACTCAACTCTCACTCGCTCGCTCACTCGCTCACTTTAGTTGTTCAAGTAACTCAACTCTCACTCGCTCACTTTAGTTGTTCAAGTAACTCAACTCTCACTCGCTCGCTCACTTTAGTTGTTCAAGTAACTCAACTCTCACTCACTCGCTCACTTTAGTTGTTCAAGTAACTCAACTCTCGCTCGCTCACTTTAGTTGTTCAAGTAACTCAACTCTCACTCACTCACTCACTCGCTCAGCGTCACCAAGGTTATCTTTTATCTTTGTTCTAATCCGTTAAAAATGACTTTCAGATTTGTCCGTCATTGTTAAATATTCGGTTAACGCGACCTCTGCCGTTGAAAAGTGCTCTATAAATAAACTTGCCTTGCCTATGTGTATATATGTCACTGCGAGAATCGGTATTTCGACTGTTCTGCATGTATAACATGTGGAATTCTTGAAAGTTGACGTTACCATTGTCTTCACGATGTTGTTCGGCCAGGTGAGCTTCCCGGGTCTCTGACGGGTCGTCATGCACTCCCAGTACTTATCAATGAACGGGATGATATCCTGCAGAGGGAGAGACATGAGAAAGCAAACCTATCTCCACACATGATAGCAGTCACGCTCACAGCCTCGCCAGGAGAATTATTTGGCTATATGTGACCCGCTCTATCGAAATCAGTCGGAAGTCTCAACGGCTCATTTCAAAATAAACGTGGATTTGCGTAAAAAACTATTTTTTCGGGGTTCGGGTGTTTTGTCTGATTTTAAACAAACCAAGTCTTGGCTTTCAGAATATGAAACTTTCCAAAATCACACGATAAATACATTTTTGAAGCTCGTGAAGGGACGAAGACAGCTCTCACTCGCAATCTGCTGTTCCACACGCCGCCCCCCCTCCCTCCGCTGACGTTATGAACGTAAGGCGTATAGTGATCATAGATAACACGGCAGGGTCCGTTACAGTTTGTTTTCATCTGGTTTCAAATACACAAAGTCTTGGCTTTCAGAATATTAAACTTGTTTCTGCAAATTCAGAAGATAAATACAACGTTGAAGCTTCGGCTTAATTACAAGCGGAGAACGGAGTAACTTGACGTCACAGCAGCACAACAACAGCCTGTGTTTCTCCTGAGGGTTTCCCCGACACACACACACAGAGAGAGAGAGAGAGAGAGAGAGAGAGAGAGAGAGAGAGAGAGAGAGAGAGAGAGAGAGGAGAGAGAGAGAGAGAGAGAGAGAGAGAGAGAGAGAGAGAGAGAGAGAGAGAGAGAGAGAGAGAGAGAGAGAGAGAGAGAGAGGAGAGAGAGAGAGAGAGAGAGAGAGAGAGAGAGAGAGAGAGAGAGAGAGAGAGAGAGAGAGAGAGAGAGAGAGAGAGAGAGAGAGAGAGAGAGAGAGAGAGAGAGAGAGAGAGAGAGAGAGAGAGAGAGGAGAGAGAGAGAGAGAGAGAGAGAGAGAGAGAGAGAGGAGAGAGAGAGAGAGAGAGAGAGAGAGACGCGCGCACGCGCACACACGCGCGCACGCGCGCACGCGCACACACGCGCGCACGCGCACACACACGCGCACGCGCGCACGCGCACACACACGCGCACGCGCACACACACGCGCGCACGCGCACACGCGCGAGCTTCCCCTCCAAACGAAAATATCTTCCCTCCCTAGTATTTTGATCATTTGCTGATAACCAATCAGATCGATGGATTCCAGAGGAGAGGACACTTCGAAGGCCTTTTTCTCAAAACGAGGACTCGGTGACAGTCGTTATATAACGTGACATATTTCGCTTAATATTTGGAGAACAACAACGATCCTGATATCATGAGAGAGCTGGGACTCTCCTCTTTCCAGCAGCGTGTACAACTCAACATGCGTCTTCGGGTCAATGCGACTGCTTTCCATGGAGCAGGTCACGAATGATGTTTTACAGTTCATATTTGCATGCCTCCAAAGGGCAGTGATGCTCACCTTCTCTTTGGGGAACATGGTCTTCGGATGCTCGTCGTGGGTTCTGGACCTCCAGGTGAGGTTGGCCAGCGCCGTGAGACACATCTCCTTCAGGTCTGAACACACAGAGAGAGAGAGAGAGACCCCGGCTTGTTAAAGATTCATGATGAGTGTACAGCTCAGCTAGGCAAGGCGGGTTTATCACACAGCCCCTCTCCACACGAGGCATTCAAGGCGCTTTACAAAAATGAAAGACATTCAGAAAAAGTGCAGCGGATATAAACATAAAATGGCGTTTGAAAAACAGCTCAGATAATAAAATAAACATGAATACAAGTTACAGTGCCGTTTGAGATGTGAAGCGGGGACGTCGTGTCACGTGACTGAATTTTGATTTGAGCCGTCCCGTAGATACTGGGTGTTTCTCCATGTCGAGGGCGCTTGCTTGGTAGCACAGAATCCTTCCTGGCATTCGGAAAACAAAGAGTGGAACAGGCGAGCAGGTGTGCGTCATATGAGAGGCCCCGCCACAGATTTGCGTCCGTGCGCAAAGCATTGTGGGGATTTTAAGACCGCGGAGGCTACACACGTGCAGCCTCGACATTTCTCCAAGCGAAGTACGCCGGGCTCGGTAGAATTCCAAGCATGCTGGACATTGGAACAGTCCTTCGGCGGCAATCGATGACGTAGCATGCTTGAAATAGTGGCTCCGGAGCATCCTTCCTTGACATTGAGAAACACCCCCTGCCCCTCCAACAGAGCTCCGAGCTGAATCTGACGGCAAGACGCCCGCCTGGCGGACACGCTTTTCGCTTAAAAGGCATTACGTAAATCTCTATTATGCACAACGTCATGGCTTTAGAGAACTGACACCATCGGGGTCTCAATTGATCCCCGCTAAGCCTCGCGGTCTCTCTCCTGGGAGAACGAAGGACACTTGAAGCGTGCGACGAGAACAGGAATACGATGGCGCTAACAGAAGAGTTTCACTGTGAACTCCCAGCGGTGGAGAGGGTGGAAGAAGCTGCCCGTCATGCAGCCGTTTGCATTCAGAGAGGTGGGTGGTTGTGCTGCAGTGAGGAGGGGTCAGTGCTGCAGACTAGTCTGAGAAAAACGGCATATTTTAAATAAAATAAAATGTGAGATGCATTGTGGGACATGTAGTTTATGGGCAACGTGCTTCTGTAAAGTAGCATGTAACCGTATAACAAACATATTATATTCTTTGCAAGCTCTTGTGGGGCCACAGAAAATGAAGTCGCGGGCCGGATTTGGCCCCCGGGCCTTGAGTTTGACACCCCTGAGTTAAGGGAATACATTTCAACATTATCTATTAAATCATGTCTTGCTTCTCGATGCTTTTTAGAAACGGTCGCCAAGAGGCTCTGAAAAGTCACTACATATGGTGAAAACTGGACGTTAACCCTTCGAGTGCCTGGACCCTACTCTCTTCCATCTCTTCTCTCTCTCCCCCCCCCCATCAATCCATGCCGGTTGATCACGGTTGATAGTCCTATACCCCGCCCCCCCCAACCTTCCCTTATATTGTATGTTGAGTCCTTGAAAAGCCCTATACAAATATAATGTATTATTATTATTATTATTATTATATTATTATTATATTATTATTAACTGACAGGTTTCAGATCTTGCTGTGTAAAATAATCTTCCCGAGAGGTGTCACTTGTGATGTCGTCTGTGTGTCCCACAGTGAATGTAGTCCTGACAGCAACAGGTGATAAGAATCAAAGGTTCCCATAGGAAATGCATGCGGGTCATTTTATGGAAGCTTGGGGTAGAAATACAAAAACTACAATTTCTTAAAATGTAAATTTAAAATGTGAAAGGCGTGATATCCAAAACATGTTTTTTGAGGAATAGCTGGGAATATGAAATGATGAAAACACGTCATCTCAAAGAAAACCACGTACTTGCTTGTTTCCTGAGGAAGTAGGTGTTGCCGCTGTGATGGCACACGTTGCAGTGGAACACGTAGTTCGTCATGAAGGGAAGGCAGGTGCTGTGGAGGAGAAGACACCACATCGTTACCGAGTCTCCGTGTGAAGATGAGACGTGGATGTTAAAGGACGTGCTGTGTGTGTGTGTGTGTGTGTGTGTGTGTGTGTGTGTGTGGGGTCCAGAGAACATATGAGATGCTTCGCTGTCCACTTCTTTTGATCAGGAGTCACCTGCAGCTGGGACGGGGATTTTGAAAGCTAATTTATGTTTCAATATTCGACCCCCCAAAAAACGGTCACCCGAATTTACATATTGAGGATGCTTCCTACGCCCACATTGAGGATGCTTCCTACGCCCACATTGAGGATGCTTCCTACGCCCACATTGAGGATGCTTCCTACGCCCACATTGAGGATGCTTCCTGCGCCCACATTGAGGATGCTTCCTGCGCCCACATTGAGGATGCTTCCTGCGCCCACATTGAGGATGCTTCCTACGCCCACATTGAGGATGCTTCCTACGCCCACATTGAGGATGCTTCCTACGCCCACATTGAGGATGCTTCCTGCGCCCACATTGAGGATGCTTCCTGCGCCCACATTGAGGATGCTTCCTGCGCCCACATTGAGGATGCTTCCTACGCCCACATTGAGGATGCTTCCTACGCCCACATTGAGGATGCTTCCTGGGGTACAGGGTCTACGGCGTTAGGAACCGTTAAGCAGAATCAAAAGTATGGGTACCCGGCATTTTCTTATCGGTTCTCACCTGGAACCGAGTTTCTGTCCCCAACCCGAGACAGCGGTCTGTACTACTGGATGAACAACGTGTCACATGTTCTGAATTGACCAATCAGAATGGAGTATACAACGAAGCCGCCGTGCAGTGATAACCTACGCGGTGTCGATGCTGAAGGTGTCTGCAGTGAACCACTTCATGCAGAGCGCACACTGCAGCTCCACCTCGCCCAGCTGCCGACCGCTCTCCTCGTCTCCGGACCCCGTCAGAGCGTCGGCCGCTTCAGACCCCTCCCCCGCCGCTTCCTGTCGGACACACAGAGTCTCGTCATTAAACAGCAGCATGTGTCAGAATCCCTTCACCCGTCCCACAGAGGGGAGCCGAGGACGGCTTCGTGCATACAAATGTGTATTATAGAAGGCAAGCATCTCATGCAGTACAAGAGAACACACGGAGTACACATAGTATTCAGATATCAATAGGCGTACCATTGCCTCTTTGCCGTTGGAGGATTCCGTATCCATGCTGGTGGGAGCTTCCCCAAACGCAGCCTCCCTGTAAGGCAAGAGAAATGAGGATTAGATCAACTTCGGTCAGTAGAAGTACTCAGGTCATGTACTTGAGTAAAAGTAGAAGTACTCAGGACTTGTACTTAGTAAAAGTAGAAGTACCAGAGTGTAGGAATACTCTGTTACAGTAAAAGTATTCAAAATGTTCCTCAAGTGAAAGTAGAAAGTATTCTCATCTAAATATAGTAAAGACAGTGAAAGTAGTCGTTGTGCAGATTGGTCCATTTCAGAATAATATATATGATGTGTTTTATAATGATGATCATGAAAGTGTTCTCAGAGCTGGTGGAGGAGCAGCTAGTCTGAAGTACTTTGTAGACTGCAGGGTAGCTGGTGGAGGTGCAGCTAGTCTGAAGTACTTTGTAGACTGCAGGGTAGCTGGTGGAGGAGCAGCTAGTCTGAAGTACTTTGTAGACTGCAGGGTAGCTGGTGGAGGTGCAGCTAGTCTGAAGTACTTTGTAGACTGCAGGGTAGCTGGTGGAGGTGCAGCTAGTCTGAAGTACTTTGCAGACTGCAGGGTAGCTGGTGGAGGTGCAGCTAGTCTGAAGTACTTTGTAGACTGCAGGGTAGCTGGTGGAGGTGCAGCTAGTCTGAAGTACTTTGTAGACTGCAGGGTAGCTGGTGGAGGTGCAGCTAGTCTGAAGTACTTTGTAGACTGCAGGGTAGCTGGTGGAGGAGCAGCTAGTCTGAAGTACTTTGTAGACTGCAGGGTAGCTGGTGGAGGTGCAGCTAGTCTGAAGTACTTTGTAGACTGCAGGGTAGCTGGTGGAGGAGCAGCTAGTCTGAAGTACTTTGCAGACTGCAGGGTAGCTGGTGGAGGTGCAGCTAGTCTGAAGTACTTTGTAGACTGCAGGGTAGCTGGTGGAGGTGCAGCTAGTCTGAAGTACTTTGTAGACTGCAGGGTAGCTGGTGGAGGTGCAGCTAGTCTGAAGTACTTTGTAGACTGCAGGGTAGCTGGTGGAGGAGCAGCTAGTCTGAAGTACTTTGTAGACTGCAGGGTAGCTGGTGGAGGTGCAGCTAGTCTGAAGTACTTTGCAGACTGCAGGGTAGCTGGTGGAGGTGCAGCTAGTCTGAAGTACTTTGTAGACTGCAGGGTAGCTGGTGGAGGAGCAGCTAGTCTGAAGTACTTTGCAGACTGCAGGGTAGCTGGTGGAGAAGAGGGGCAGGTTGCAGGTTGGAGGTGCAGGGACAGTGAGGGTAGGTGCAGTAGGTGTAGGAGACAGGTTATAGAGCTATGAAGGTAGAGGAGGTGGTAAGGAGGGAGTCATGAGGGGTGCGAAGCGGGGTCTGGGAGAAGGTACTAGAGGTGGTGTGGGTGCTTTTAGGGTAGGTGTTGTTGAGGTAGGTAGTTAGGGAAAGGTTGTGTTATTGAAAGGAAGGTAGAGGAGGTGAAGGTAGGGTGAGGAAGATAGAGGGAAGGTTGAGGTGCCAGGTGCCAGGTGCTCAGGTTAGGGAAAGAGGAGAGACTCAGGTTTATGGTGAAGGTTTGTTTGCAGAGGTTGAGCTGCAGAAGGTTAAGGCATTGGGTAGGGGGGTGTGTGCAAAGGTGTATGGTGTGGAGGTAGAGGTGTAGAGGGGTGAAGTGTGAAGAAGGGGAGTTTAGGAGGGGTGAGGTGAGGTACAGGTTTAGGTGCAGGGAATGATGGAGGTAAGGTGGGGAGTGGAGGGAAGGTGAGGAAAGGGTTGCTGACGAGGTGCGGTTTTAGATGGTGAAGGTTAGGGGAAAGGCAGTAGTAAAAGCTTGCACGATGAAGTAGAGGTGGCGTGGGGGTTTTAAAGGTGAAGGTAAGGTGAAGAGTGAAGGTGCACTAAGCGGCCAGGGGTAGGTGCAAAGGGATGAGTAAAGGCGGGTGGTGAAGGAGGGAGGTTTTATGAGGTGGCTGGGAAGGGGGAGGTGGGTTAGGTGGTGTAAAGGGTAAGCGGTGTAGTAGAGGTTAGTGAAAGGAGAGGTGCAGAGAGGGTGGTGATGGGTATGGTGGGATCTGGAAAGGTGCAGCTATAGTATGATAGTACTTGTAGACTGCAGGGTAGCTGGTGAAGGTGCCAGCTAGTCTGAAGTACTTTGTAGGACTGCAGGGAGCTGGTGAAGTGTGTGCAGCTTGTCTGAAGTACTTGTATGACTGCGGCAGGGTAGATGGTGGTGGAGCAGCTCGTCTGAAGTACTGTGCAGACTGCAGGGTAGCTGGTGACGGTGCAGCTGTCTCTGAAGTACTTTGTAGACTGCTAGGGTACTGTGAGAGGTGCAGCTAGTCCGAACGTACTCTATGTAAGACTGCAGGTAGCTAGTGAGGTTGCAGACTTGTCTGAGTACTTGTAGACTCAGCGTAGGCTGTGAGGTGCAGCTATCTGAAGTTCCTTTGTAGACTGCAGGGTAGCAGTGGAGGTGCTAGCTAGTCTGAAGTCACTATTGTAGGCTGCTGGGTAGCTGTGGAGTGTGCAGCTAGTCATGAAGTACTTTAGATAGACTGCAGGGTAGTGGTGGTGGTGCAGATAGGCTGAAGTATTTTAGACTGAGGGTAGCTGGTGGAGGTGCAGCTAGTCTGAAGTACTTTGTAGGACTGCAGGGAGCTGGTGGAGGTATGGCGCTAGTCTGAAGTACTTGTAGGACTGCGGGTTGTTGGTGGAGGTTACAGCTAGCTGAAGTACTTTGTAAGACTGCAGGGTAGCTGGGTGGAGGTAGCAGTAGTCTGACGTACTTGTAGACTGCAGGGTAGTGGTGGTGGAGCAGTAGTCTGAAGTACTTTTGTAGACTGCAGGGTAGTGATGAGGTTTTTTGGGTGCTGAG
>CM070483.1:3063264-3185764 GCA_036324585.1 Champsocephalus esox
CATCCACCTCCACCCTCATCCACCCCCACCCTCATCACCTCCACCCTCATCAACCCCACCCTCATCACCCCCACCCTCATCCACCCCCACCCTCATCACCTCCACCCTCATCCACCTCCACCCTCATCCACCCCCACCCTCATCACCCTCATCCAACTCCACCCTCATCCACCCCCACCCTCACCCACCTCCACCCTCATCCACCCCCACCCTCATCCACCCTCATCCACCTCCACCCTCATCACCTCCACCCTCATCACCCCCACCCTCATCCACCCCACCCTCATCCACCTCCACCCTCATCCACCCCCACCCTCATCCACCTCCACCCTCATCCACCTCCACCCTCATCCACCCTCATCACCCTCACCCACCCCACCCTCCATGCCCTCGCCCCCCAGTACTTATCGGACCCCCTCTCGGAGTCTGCGGTCCTCAGACACGGGCCTGCTCTCCATCCCCTGCTCTCGCCTCCGACCGGTTGGCGACAGAGCGTTCAGTGCTGCGGCCCCCACCCTCTGGAGTGCACTTCCTGCTGAGATGCGTAATGCTGCCTCCCTGGACGTCTTCAAAGCATCACTAAAAACACACCTGTTCACCCCGGCCTTCGGCCCGTGCCCTTTCTGGTCCCCCGGCTTCCTCTATTCATTTCTTTGGTTTGCCCGTTGATTGTCTGTCTGATTGTCCACCATGTGCAGCGGCCTTGGGTCCCTTGAGAGGCGCTATATAAATATCATTTATTATTATTACTCGAAGTTTCCGTAAACTTGCTTTTCTGTAGTTTGACCACAGACCGTTTAGAGCGGTGTGCAATAAGCTCTGAGCAGACACGTATCCATCTGCACATGCACCCAACTCACGCAGGAGAACGTCTGCTTGTGCACATCATGCGGCGTGGCCTATAAATATCTTCATCATCCGTCGTGTGTTCTGTAATAAAGTGTCCAAGATAGTTTAACTTATTACACTAAGATGAATATCAGACCATTTCAAATCAGGACATTTTAGACATTTATCTTCTTTGGTTCTAAAGACATGACAGCACTCTTACTGGCACCATGCACAGTTTCATCATCTCACGGGATCAAATCATGTGTCTTTAAAGATGCAGCTGTGCCTGAACGTTTCTGCCTCTTTACTGTAAGGAGTCATTTTGGGACTTTTTAAAATGAATTAACATGAAAAACTGTTTAAAAGTGCTCCTATAAGTCCACAGATTCTATAAGTATCTCTCAGAGTACTTTTACTTTTTGAATTTTAAATATACTTTGATATAATAATACTTTTTTAATCACAACTTACTTGTAGTGGAGTATTTTAAGACTTTGTATTTGCACTTTTACTTAAAGGTCTCCTATCGTGAAAAATGCACTTTGTGATGTCTTCTCTCCATCACCATGTGTCCCCGGTGTGTGCCCGGTGTGTCCCCGGTGTGTCCCCGGTGTGTCCCCGGGTGCGTCGGGGAACTCACGCAGCGTCAGGAAATAAACCCTCTCTCTTTTCCCCCGTACCCAAATCTCTAAAAACGGGGAACAACGGAGCTGATCCAGATTTGCGTCCGATATGACGTAACATCTGAAATGTGGACCCACGGGCCAATCAGAAACGTTGCTATCGGAAACAACGCCCGACTGTTTTGGACGTAATATGGTCGGTGTTCACATTAGCATCGCTAACACTCAGAGCTAACCTGCGCTGGAGAGCATGTGTGTGAAGAAGCAGGAAGTAGAAAGGAACTCACCTTGTGGTGTAACCGGCGAGAGAGAAAGCCTTTGAGCTCCAGACTGTTTCAGAGCCTTGATAATCCATGATATGGAGTTTCATCACGGCAGCATTTAGTTTAGACGGTAGCTGCCGGGTCCCGCATAAGCTCCGCCCCCTCCTCTTTAAAGCTTTATCCCCAAATCAGCCCTTTAGAAACAGGAAGTGAAACAGAGGGACATGAGGCGTGGCTAGAATGATCAGTTTGGTATTTGGAGCAAAACACTTCATAGACATGTTTTTATATATCTGTATATATCTGAGAGCTGTGCTGCTGCCTGGAGATAGCTTGATAGGTGACCTTTAAGTCAAGAGTCTGATTACTTCTTCCAACAGTGTGTACTTGAGCACTAAAACATGCAGACATGCATCTAAAAAGGTATGGAGTGATACAAAGAGATATAAAACGTCGACTCTAATATGTCAACAACATAAAGCAAGACTCTTTGCACTTTAGACTTTATCAACACATGTCTCCTCTGGAAATGAATGCACATATCTAGTGAGATAATGGCTCATATCTCCATAGCACTCACACACTACACACTTTCCAGGTTCCTTCCTCTCTGCATTCACACTCACTTTCTACTCGCTTTAGCGCTAACAACATATATATGCTCACATGTCTCTTCTGGGAAATATGTCATAACACAATGCCTCATTTGCATATCTAAACGCAACATTTAAGAAACCTTGCAATACAAAAAAGACTTGCTTTAATGTCAGTGAAGAAGTGATGAAGTTTCATTGTGATATCTATTAGTTTAAATGTTGCCCCCCCCCTCTCTCTTTACTGCAGGATCAGACGCTCATAAACGTGTTAGTGGCTTTATCATTACACCGCGGTGCTTTGTGGGGGATCAACAGAGGAGAGAAAGGCTTCTTAACTTTCCCTTTGAGGAGTCCATCAATTAGCATCACAAGACGCGTTCACGTGTCCTACCCGCGGAAAATCAAGCATTTCCAAATAATGACAAGCGGAGAAACAAAGAGAGACACGAGGGGGAAGAAAGGGAGACACGAGGGGGAAGAAAGGGAGGCACGAGGGGGAAGAAAGGAGGAACATCTCCAACAGATGCACCGTAATAAATAACGGCTCCCGCTGAGACACGCATTTGCATTTTGAAGTGTTTTTGGGGTAAAAGCGTGTCAGAGAAACGATTGTTCGACAATACACATCCGGGTCTTTTTCAGTGACATGTTAATGTGCATGGTGGCGCGTGCAGAGGCTGTAATATAAAGGGTGAAGAAGAAGAAGAAGAGGAGATGAGAGGTACCTGCAGAACTGAAACCGATCCCGAAGATGAAGCAAGAAGCGAAGCTGACCCGGAGGACATCTTTCTCCGTGGAGGACATTTTGGACCCGGCGAAATTTACAAGAAGACACATCTGTGCGGAGGAGGACACTTCAACGGGTGAGAAATAGTTTTAGAAAGTGTTCAAACTGTGCAGAGTTGGAGGAAGAGTTGTAACATTGCTCACTATTTCATTTTAAATGCTTTCTTTGTAAAGATAGGATCAGATTTTGATCCTTAATTGGTCATGTTTTAGTGTTTACTTGCACAATTCTCCTGTAGCCTACTATTTCATTTGTATTTCTACTTGTATTGCAAAAAGTACACTGCAGCTATATGACAAGAAAGCCTTTAGAGCAGGGGGGTCAAACTCAAGGGCTCGGGGGCCAAATCCGGCCCGCGAGTTCATTTCATGTGGCCCACTAGAGCTCTAAAAGAATATAATATGTTTATTATTCGATTACATGGCGATTTACAGAAGCACGTTGCCCATAAACTACATGTCCCACAATGCATCTGAAATGTGACTTTTTTCTCAGAATTTGAATTTTTTTCTTCAAAATATGCATTTTTCTCTGAGAATTTCCCCTTTTTTGTCTCTTTTTATTCTTCAAAATGTCACTTGTTTTTTCCAGAATTTAGCTTTTCTTTCAAAAAATGTTGTGACACTCTCACTGAAGAGACTTGCAATTGCTTACCCTAGACTTCTGCTTTCAGACGTAGTTAATTATGAAGTTATTACCGTATCAGATAATAATCCAATGCAGAGGCAATCATGTCATATCATACATTATTTTATATTAAATACTTATATATGTATTTTTATATAGTCTTGAAGTTACAACCGGCCCTTTGAGTGCAACCATAATTCCTACATGGCCCGTGTTTGACCCCCCTGCTTTAAAGCATCACTAAATTGTAAAAAGTCATGCATTCATATTCTTACTTAAAGGTGGGGTAGGTCATTCACTTCAGAAACACTTTGTGTTATATTCCATGGAATGCTCTTAACATCCCAATAGCAATGAATATATTAAATGCTTTGACAATAAATACATCAATAAATATCATCTGTGGAAGCCGTGGCGCTGTGAAAAGCTCGACCAATCATCTGAGCCGGCTAAAGTAACTGGATGGCCTCCCTGCCTGTCAGCCTTCCATCGGGGCACAGACTGATCTCGTGCCCTCATTGGTCATGTGCGCGTTCGTGTGTGTTGGGGGAGGGGCTCTGTGAGGAAGTCTGAAGGAAGGGGCAGGATTTTTTCGGTTGTGTATTTTCAAATTCTAGCGCACTCGAGCCGGTTTCTCCATTCTTACCTAGCCCACCTTTAAGTAGAAGTACAAAAGCGTGGGCCTAAAAAAATACCATAATAAAAGTTAAGTCTTTTATTTTACCTTTTTCTTTTATATTTCTGAATGAAGGAAGCTAAAAAGTGAAATATCCCCAAGTGATAATAATAATAATAATAATCTTTAACACATAATAATACATCTATAGTATGTATTAAATCCAATACAAATAAATTCAATACAATTGGGTTTAATCTTTAAAATATGAAATTATTTAGCACAAAATGCATGTTGGACTTTATTAAATACAACAGCTCACGACTGTACATTACACCTCTGTAGATATGAGGTAGATATATTACTTTGTAACTTCATTAACTGATCTAATCATTCATTCATATGTTAACATTGTGTTACTCTATAGAGAGGCGAAGTCCCGCCCATCTACTTCCGACCCATGGGACCTTATTTCGGAAAAAGTATGCATTGAAGTCGATGGAGAGAGAAATATTATCTCTCGATCCCGTTTGAATTGTGCCACGAATTACACACATGATGTTTGTCGATCTTAAAAAATTATTTCCGCGTCAAAAAAGTCACAGTTTGTCGTAAAACTGTTGAAATATAAGACGATGAAAAATACGCAACTAGAAAGACTACAAATCCCAGAGTCCCGGTCCCGCATGCGGCTCTCTCAGGAACCGACTAACTCCCCTTGTGTGTGTGTGCAGCTCTCAACGCGCCCAGACTCGGAGTGATTTCCACCTCTTTGAATACTTTCCGCCTCGTTCTGAAAGAAAGGAGTGAAATGTTTCAACGTGACGGCCGTCTTGGGGTGTGGTGCATGATGGGAGATGTAGTTCATTGAGCGGTTTCACAAAAACAAAGTGTTGCTTCACAGTTTCACGACACATTTAGATTTTTTTGACTTGCAAAATTATCTTTTAATAATTCGTAATTATTCGTCGTCATTCGTGGCTCAATTCAAACGGGATCGAAAGATAGCTTTTCTCTCTCCATCGACTTCAATTCATACTTTTTTCAGAATTAAGGTCCCATGGAGGCCTCTTTATTGAACCAGACAGATGCTGCCTTCAGGGTCCATCCATCCATCTTCTCCCGCTTATCCGTGGTCGGGTCGCGGGGGGTAGCAGTTCCAGCAGAGAGCCCCAAACTTTCTTTTCCCTGGCGACATCAACCAGCTCTGACTGGGGGGGTCCCAAGGCGCTCCCAGGCCAGCGAAGAGATATAGTCCCTCCACCTGGTCCTAGGTCTACCCCTTGGTCTCTTCCCAGCTGGACGTGCCTGGAACACCTCCCTAGGGAGGCGCCCAGGAGCCTTCAGGGTCAGCCTATAAAATCCGTCGTCCCTGCATCTCTCTAAACTCCCCTGAAAAACCTAAATTATCTTTTAAATTGACAAACATCATGTGTGGAATCCGTGGCTCAATTCAAACGGGATCGAGAGATAATATTTCTCTCTCCATCGACTTCAATGCATACTTTTTCCGAAATAAGGTCCCATGGAGGAAAGGGAGGGACTTCGCATCTCTATACTTAGGAGATACCTTGACCTGTACATTACACCTCTGTAGATATGACTTAATAAGATGGAACTGTATTTATCCTCTTGGGGAAATTCAGGCGTTTATAGCAGCAACAGGGTCAGAGTTATTATCATTGCTATTTCTAGTCTGTATTGTACAGACTTTTATGCTCCTGCAACACAAACATGTCCCAACTTGGGATCAATAAAGTACCTCTTATCGTTCTCAGAATGAAAACAGGATGATAACTTCATTAACTGATCTAATCATTCATTTCCTTTCCCTTTTAGAATCTCCCCCCCACAGAGATGAAAGCAGAGATCTCCTCAGGCCTGAGGAAGAGGAGGATCCATATCTGGGGAGGAAGAGGCCCCACAGCCCGAAGAAGAGCCGCAGGATCCGCACGGCCTTCAGCCTGGAGCAGCTGCACCTCCTGGAGCTCAGCTTCAGACGCAGCCACTACCTGTCGGTGTTCGAGAGGCAGAACATCTCCGCGCTGCTGCAGCTCTCCGAGACCCAGGTGAAGATCTGGTTCCAGAACAGACGCACCAAGAGGAAGAAGGAGCGGCAGCTGAAGGGTCCGGAGAACGAGGAGGAACACGGGTACATGAACAGTTTCTCCCCGCTCACCGGTAACCAGATGTTTTACCCTCAGATCCACATGTTCTCCCCGCTCTCTTTCCATCAGCAGCACTATTACGCATGACGGGTACATTACGGAGAGAGAGGACTTCCCGTAGAATATGGCACTGTTTTCATGATTCTTAAGAGCTGTGCCGAACATGACTGAATGTGTTAACGTATTTTTTATACTGTAATTATGCTATAACTTATTTTTTTAATAAACATTTTCTATGAAGTCGTTCTCGTTTGATCGTTTTTTCTTCAAATATTTGGACGTGACACATGAGGCTAATAGTTAATAACTATACACACATTTGATATGCACACATTTACAAAGACACACGTGAGAAATAAACACATTTATTTTTTACAAAAACAGTGATATTTAATGCTTCTTAAAATCCATTGACATCCGTTACGACCCTGCTCGTTATGTGTATTGTGTGCAGAGATTTCCTTCAAGTCTTTTAGAGTCCTTCAGAATTATTAGGTAGGTTTAGTAGTAGGCATGGTTAACAAAACTGAGTTTATGTCTTAAAGGGGGGGTGTCACGGCTGCTGTCTGCTCGTTAACCTGTCTGGGATTGTTTTCAGCTGTGTATGTTATATGTATATGAGATGTGCCGTTGCCCGGATGCCAGTTTCCTATCCCTCCTCCGGTAGGCCTGACCGAAGATGTGGATTGGAGCAGGTCGGGCCCTCACCGATCCCTGCCCACACCTTCCGTGGACTCTTGTAAGAGTGTGTGCATCTCAGTTAACAGGAGAGGTCGGAATCAGATGTCTCTCGGTGCTCTCCTTACGTTCTGTGTAGCTCTGTGCTGGTTCTGCTACAGTGGTTAGTTAGCGTGTGTGCGCTTAAGTGTGATTTGTGACGGCGTCGAACTTGTGCGAGACGCCTCACTATTTTAGCCTTAAGTGCCCATAGTGTGCTATGACCGTGATAGTCGGTGACCTTCGTTTTGTGTAGCGTTATTGTGAACAGATAGATGGTTTTAAGAGCCTGTATTTTTGATATCATCTTTATTATTAAAATCAACCTCTTACCAAGAACACCTGGTTTCGTGTTGCTTCCCTTTTACCCTAAGCGAGCTGGGGACGAAACACATCTAACATGCAGTCGAGTCTTTTAAACATCTAAACAACATTTACAATGACGCGCAAAACTGGGCAAATGGCGGACCAACGAGCATCAGAAAAAAGCGCTTCCAGTCGAACATGGCACTATTTTCATGATTCGTAAAGGTGCCAAACATGACGTACGTATTTTTTATAATGTGCTATAACTTATTTGTTTAATAAACATGAAGTTTTTCTTCCTAAAATCCATTGCCATCTAACATGCAGTTGAGTCTTTTACAAATCTAAGTAACTTGTTGAAACATAAGTAAACAAAGACACATGTTGCCTCTCCATCACCACCGCTATTACTATCACGCATGACACGCAGACTGGGCACATCGTGGAGCAGCGGGAAAAAGGACTTCCAGTAGAATATGGCGCTCTTTTCATGATTAAGAGATGTAAGAGAAACATTTTCTATTACGTTTGCCCGTTATTTCTCAAAGTCAAACATGGAGTTGAGTCAAATAAAACATTTACAATCACATAAGGTACAGATGTTTGACAAAAACCCATCAAACCCAGTCCAGGATTGATGTGGTCGACTTCATTTGACAGACAGTATAATTCAAAGTAGTTACATCTATTGCATTGTGAGTTGGCATTTATTAGTATCGCAGAATTTTGTGAAGTAAGATCCCATTTAATGCTATAGATGATAGTGATGTTACAGAGAGAACTATTTACCGTGATGTGAGGTGATCTGTGCGCACTCAAAAGTACTGGGAGGCGTGTGGCGCAGGTTCAAACCCCACTGCAGTCAGCACGTCGTTGTGTCCCAGAAAATGTGTATATGCTGCCCTCTTGTGGTCAAATGCTGCAACACCTTTTTACATACATGGCTCCTGCCGTCATACTCTTGGTGTATCATTGTCTGGACACACATTTGCAAGTCTATCAGGTAGATGTGGAGATACTGAAGTTCAGAGGACACGAAACAACATTTAAAAGCATCCATTTAAAACTGCTCAAGTATGCAAAGTGGACAGGTAGGCGAGAAAGGCTTTTTTGAGTCTTAGAGACCAAGGTCCTGTACACTTCGCATACATTGACTGCACGACTTCAGGTCTGCGATGTGGACAGTACCTCAAATACACCACTACACAACCTGTGGTATTTGAAAATAAGGGAATGACATGTTTAGAATCTGCTGCAAAACACAACAAATATGCAGGGTTGCGAGTCTGTTTCTAAGACCATTTTATTTTTGGAACAGAGAAAACACCGTAAATAACAACATTAATATAAACAATAATAATAACAAACAACTGTTAGTCAGACTTCAACTCAGAAAAAAAAGTTTTCCACACTCTTAAAACCACTATGGGTTTTCTCTCGTGTGAATACGGTTATGTCTTTTGAGATGACCTGATGTAGCGAAAGTTTTCCCACACTCTTCACAGCTGTACGGTTTTTCTCCAGTGTGAATACGTGATGTGTTTTGAGAGCACCTGATGTAGCGAAAGTGTTCCCACACTCTTCACCCCAGTACGGCTTTTCTCCTGTGTGAATACGGTGATGTGTTTTGAGATTAGTTGATGTAGCGAAAGTGTTCCCACACTCTTCACAGCTGTACGGTTTTTCTCCAGTGTGAATACGGTGATGTCTTTTGAGAGCACTTGATGTAGTGAAAGTTTTCCCACACTCTTCACACCAGTACGGCTTTTCTCCAGTGTGAATACGGTGATGTGTTTTGAGAGCACCTGATGTAGCGAAAGTGTTCCCACACTCTTCACAGCTGTACGGTTTTTTCTCCAGTGTGAATACGAAGGTGTGTTTTGAGAGCACTGATGTAGCGAAAGTGTTCCCACACTCTTCACAGCAGTACGGCTTTTTCTCCAGTGTGAATACGGTGATGTGTTTTGAGAGCAGCTGATGTAGCGAAAGTGTTCCCACACTCTTCACAGCTGTACGGTTTTTCTCCTGTGTAAATACGAAGGTGTGTTTTGAGAGCACCTGATGTAGCAAAAGTGTTCCCACACTCTTCACAGCTGTACGGTTTTTTCTCCTGTGTGAATACGGTGATGTGTTTTGAGATCACTTGATGTTGTGAAAGTGTTCCCACACTCTTCACAGCTGTACAGTTTTTCTCCTGTGTGAATACGCAGGTGGCGCTTTAAAGTTACAGATGTTGTATAGGATTTGTCACATTGCTGACAGCTGTGACGTCTCTCTTTTCCTTTCGGTTTCTAGAACAGACGGACAGAGAAAGAGAGAAAGTCAATCTAAAAAGCATAAATACACAAGTAAACACAATAAAAACTCACTTAATATAAACCTTGAGTTAACAAAATACTACTTATCAACCGTTTGTGTTTATTATATTTGTATTATATTTGATACAGTAATACAGCAACATTCTAACCACAGTATATACCAGAGGTGGGGGACTCGAGTCACATGACTTGAGTCACATATTTTTTAACTTGAGACTTGCTTGAATAGCATTGATAAAAGACTCGACTCGAGTAGGGGTGTAGAGCTATTTGTTCAAGCACCGGATCAGCAAAACAGGACAGTCTGTGAACCAGACTGCCTTGATCTATGTATTCATGTCTGTGACTCTCACAGTATCTGCTGCCCCCAGCTGTTTTGTAGAAGGAAAACCTCCTTCACTTCATGAAATCTCTGCAGCACCAGGAGGCAGTAACGTGTAACTCAGCAGAATGTGAGAAGAGCAGCACCAGCTGCAAAGAGCTGTGCCTTTTACCGTTTACTTCACTGTGTTCACCTTCATTAGAACGGCTAAAGAGCAACCGCAGGCTGCTACGTTTTAAAAACACACGCAAACACACACTGAACTCCCCAATTATTCCTCCTATTACCTGTTTTATGATTTCAGAGCCCCACTCACCATTGTTGTGAATGTGGAAAATAAAACTAGTTTCATAACCACTGTCTTTTAACTGATTTAAACTGGGGTTATTCATCAGGATTTCGTAGGACTTGACTTGCTTGACTCTCACCCCAGTAACTTGACACTTGCACATGTATGACTTACTCCCACCTCTGGTATTCAGGAGACAGAGGGAGACGGCATCCTGTCACTGCGAGTCTCAGTATGCTCTGTTCGTCTTGTGTTTTAGTTTTTTTGGTCTAAACTTTGTCGTGTCTGTATGAAACGTCATTTTGAGAGACCATGCTTTTGATCCTGTGGATTACATTTGCCTTCTGCTGACCATGTCTGGCCATTCAACTTTCCAAGACGCACCTGAGTGACAGCACGAACAGGTATGGCGAGGAGCCCCGGCCTCTACGCTGCTACAGCCGCGAGGCTATGCTAGAGCTACAATGCGATCGGCCTCCTACGAATACATCAATACAATCATTCTCACAAACCTGCGCTCATTGAGCAACAACGTGGACACACTAAGGACATACACAAGGTACTGTCATGAATTTCTTGAGGCCTCTTTATTATGTTTCACGGAAAGTTGGCTACAATCTACGATGCCTGAATCTCTCTTTGAAGTACCCGGATTCAAACCTTTATTTAATCGGATTGGTCCCTTGAGATCATAGATCTCTTTTTCTTTCAAGGGAGACCTGCAGCATATAGGTTCCACATGAAACAATAAAGGACATCATACATTATATTTACAGGATACACTTACATAGACATTTACAAGTGCCCATTGTATCAGCGAGCATTTCATTTAGCCTAGCTTTAAAGACATGCAGAGGAATGAGATCGCTCAGTTTCAATTCTTGCTGAAGATTGTTCCAGCAAGTGGAGCTGCGCACATAAAAGCTGTCTTACCTCAGGCAGTCCTTGCTCTTGGCACATCTAACAAGACTACATCATGTGACCTCAGACAATAGCTGCTTGCAACTCTCAGTGTTATCAGAGAGCAGACATAATACGGGAGTTTACCCAACAAAACTTTATGAATAAACGTGTACCAGTGACTGAGCCTCCGTACAGAGAGTGATGGCAAACCTGCCTTGGCATACAGGGCACAGTGCTTTACAATTTGTGACAAATCTCAGTGCGCTGTGATAGGCGGCATCTAACTTGTTCAGGCAATGGGCAGGTGCATACTAGGGATGGGAATTTGAAAGCAAATGTATATTCGAATATTCGACCCCCCCCCCAAAAAATTGGGTTAACATTTTTTTTTCAAAACTTTTTTCAGAATTTCTTTTTTTACATTTTTATTCAATACGTTTTTAGAAATACATACATGTTGAAATAAGTGTAGAAACCAAGTCGAATTTGTCAAATGTATTGAACTGGTGATCACAGTTTGACAGCTATAGGCCTACAGCTTTCACGTGGAGGCGAATCAGGCCAGCTGTAGAGAAGACCCTCTCAGCTGGAACGGAGGTTGCGGGTATAGCAAGGTATAGCAAGGTATATATAAGTTTAATTTGGCATAGTTTGACCTCTACACCGCACTCACTAACCTGGTCGAAATATTTCCACACATTACTCCTTTTTGACGCCATGTCTGTGTAGGACTCTTCTGTAAATAATTACCGGACTATAAATATGTTGAATACCGGCAAAACTAAATCTCTCCTGTCAAAATGTCTATGCACTTTTCAGCCACACACGGTTGCCAAGCAGCGCTTATTGTTGTTTAGGCTGGCCACTCATGTGTCGCGAGTGTTGACAAGGGGGCGGGGGGAGCACGCTCAACTGTTAGCGCCAGAACCTCCCAATGGCTGCGGAGCTCATTTGCGCCACATTTGGGCCTAAGATGAGGTTTGAGTCTGCGTGATCTGCGTGTCGGGAGGGGCAGCAGCCGTATCATTGGCTAGAACTAGCTAGATCTGATGGATTTGGACATAAACGCGAGTGAAGTATAACCGGACACGAGAGAGAGAGATCAGCAGCTCTGCCCGCTGTGAGGGGCCGGTGAGCGGAGAAAAACACACCTTTAGACGTCAACACATTTAGCTATGGCACAGTCGTATATATATATACATATACATTGAATTATTCAATTTGATAATATGTAATCAACTTAGGCAATAAACAGGTTCTGGTGTCTTTTTAGCTTTTGAAAATAGCATTACCTTGGTTTTATCCACATTTAAAAGAAGCTTAAACTCAGCGAGCCGAGTCTGAATAATGTTAAAAACAGCCTGTAATTTAACACCAGCCTCTTTAATGGAGGGACCTGCAAAGTAGGGCTGCACGATTAATCGAAAAAAGATCTCGATTCAGACACCTATGCGATCTCATTTCTAAATTACGGCGATCCTATGACGTCAAGCTGAATTTTTTTTTGGGATCTTTTTTACATATTTTAATTATTTTGCTTCTGAATAATACCAACTTGCAATGTCAATCATAGTTAAACAATGTAAAGCAAATATACTCTATATACATTTAACATTAAAGTACCATGATCGCATCAAAATGGTAGTGTTCTGTCTGTCTCTCCTCTCATGCAGTGTTAACGCTGCAGCCACTGGGGTTGCCAGTTTTGCGGAGGATAACTGGGCGAATGAAAACAAGCGCAAAAGAACATGAGCACTTTAAACCTATATATGTCGGGTCTACAAGCTCACAACCGCAACAACCATTATTACTTACTACCAAGCAACTTTACAGAAGGATAAGCCCAATGTGGCTTATAATAAGTATACCTGGCAACACTCACTGACTGCAGCACTGAGGGCAGGAGCCGGCGGCAGTATGTTTACAGAAGCGTTAGCATTAGCACTGATTAGCAAAGAGTGACGAGAGCGACTAGTAGTACAGGAAAAACCGAAATGAGTGACGAGGAGTTCGAGGACAATGACAACAACACCGATGAAAATCCCAGTGGCGACTCTGGCGAGAGTGAGAGGGAAGTTGTGCTTGTGCCGAAAAAAGTAGATGGACTGTAGCTAGGCAGCTAGTAGCTAGGCAGCTAGTAGCTAGGCAGCTAGGCTTTATTTACATTTATTCTGAAGCTGTAACTTTATGTTCCGTTCCGTTTTTATATTCAGTACTGACTGCAGTATTTAAGTTAATCCTTTTGATTCAGTGACATTACTACTCAGTGGAGTCTAGCACTTTGTTTAAGTTTATGTGTTTTCAGTACAAGAACCTTTGAGTGCAGGAGTTGAACTGGGTGCTAGCCGGCTAGGCTTTTTTTATATTATTATTTTAAAGCTGTGAATGTTTTGTTTTTATATTCAGCACGGTGGTGAGGTGTGTTGAGTAACTGAAGTGCATTCCTCCCTGTAACAAACAGGTTGGTGTTGTTGTACAGTAGTTGGGTGTCCTGTCACTGTGGACAGGTGCTACTGCACAGTTTACATTTTGTTCTTATAAAGCTGCAAACATTATATTTTTTATGTTCAGCACTCAGGCAGCAGCAATATCTTTATTTTAGTTACTGTATTTTTTGTTACCAGAGACTTGAGTTTAAGTCAAGCACTTTGTTTAAAGCCACAGTAGTTGGCTGTCAAATTCATTTTAGTTTAGTCTATGTTTTTGCGACAAGAAACTGAGACTTGGATTTAAGTCCAGCACTTTGATGTTGATGGTGTCTGTTTAAAGCCACAATCGTTGGCTCCAGGTTCCACATTTTGAATGTGGCAATGTTCGTTCAGTATTCAGCAACTACAGACTAAAGACAAAGTTATGTTTTTGTTAGAAGAGAGACAAATGTTGTCTGTTTAAATTCATTGTACTCACGTGACGTCTAAGAGTAAGAGTGCAATACATATTTTCATTGAAACGATGAGAATCGTGATCTTAATTCTTATGGAGGAAAATCGTGATTCACATTTGAGCAAGAATCGTGCAGCCCTACTGCACAGTACATCACAGTATCATCTGCATACAAATGTAAAGTAGCTTCATCCACATTTTCACCTAAACTGTTGATATATATATGGAGAATAAAAGTGGACCTAAAACAGAACCTTGAGGAACACCATTAGCAATGTTTAACCACTCAGAAGACAGCCCATCAAAGTGAAAACATTGGGACCTTGAGAGGTAGTTCTCAAACCACCCACTGCATGGCTGGATATGCCAATACTGAGTAGCCTTTGCTTCAAGATGCGATAATCGACGGTATCAAACGCTTTGGATTCACCCTTGTTCGAGCAGACAGGGATGCGAACTCGGGGAAAACCAGAGGAGGCGATATTTGTGTGTATATTAATGACCTGTGGTGCCGATCATACTCCGTAAATGTAAAACCTGCAATCCCAACGTAGAAATTCTCAGCATGACGTTAAGACCCTTTTATTTGCCTCGAGAATTGAGATAAAGGAGCCTATGTGTCCACTACAGACCACCAATACTGAACTCTGATCATAATGTTGTGAATATGATGCCAGTGTATAAGACCAAAACTGAAGGGAAGTCAACCAGAAAAGAAAGTAATAAGGACATGGACAAATTAAAGTAGGGAACAGTTGAAAGCCTGTTTTGATTGGACAGATTGGGAGATCTTTCAGGAAGGTTCACTAGCTGAAAGAACTACTGTTACCAAAGACTATATTAACTTCTGTGTTCCCACGAAAGAAATACAAATCTATCCAAGTAATAAATCATATGTGACTAAGGACATTAACAAAAAGCTATAAAATCAGGAAAATAGCTTTCACAAACAAAGACTATGGGAGCACTTAGAGAAAGAACTGAAAGTCAAATTGAGGGAATCAAAACTGGCACACAGAGAGCTTTTGGGACACCAGGACAACCATGACAGGAATGACCTCTTCAGCTAAACCTAGTTTGACAGACAAGACATACTTGATCCATACCAATTTGCCTATAAGCAAGGGGGTGGTACTGTTGTTACTCTGGTTCATATCATTACTAAACATTTAGATAAACGTCACACCTATGCAAGAGCCCTCTTCCTAGACTTCTCAGCAGCATCTGGGTGTCAAAAATGGCCAAAATGAGATCTCATGAACCTCTGTGGGAAAAGTACTGCGGTGTGAATGCGCCTTATGCGTGGGACACCCTGGACTTGAATTTTGAATTGAGCCGTCCCTTATAGATACTATCTCTTTACGTATTAGTGATGGGAATCCCGGCTCTTTTTAGTGAGTCGGATCACTAGCGAGAGCCGGTTCTTTCTGCTCCCAAACGGCTCTTCATGTTACCACGGTTTACCAGAGCCTCAGTTTCGCCGCGTGCTCCACTAGCACCCCCGTCAAGGCTCGCCGGCAGTACACTTTCCGTCACAGGAACACGCTTTGCTGGCGGTGAAAAGAATCCCACCAGACTCCTTTGCCCCGCCAACAGAGGGATGTCCTTTTCGTCATTTCAAGCGATAAAAACTCTTCTGGACGCCCTCGGCTCGAGTCCAGGGCGTTCCGAGCTGAATAAGGGCGTCAAATGACGGCAAGACGCCCGCCTGGCGGAAACGCTGGAATTAGGAATATCTTGTGATGAAGTGCACACTGACCTGAGCTCCAGGCGTCTCCTCGTTCTCCTCCATGCTGCTCTCAGGGCTCTTCTCCGGCTGGGTCTCTGAAATAATCAACACAACTACAGCTGACACAAGACAACTCAATACAACCGACAGACACAACAAAACTAATCTACTTCGTAGGTTCATCGCAGAGGTGAGAAGTAACTAAGTACATTTACTCAAGTACTATTTAGAGGTACTTTTACTTTACTTGAGTATTTCCATGTAATGCTACTTTGTCACACACACCATGTATACATCACTTCAGGGGACATTCTCCACCCACACACACACACACACACACACACACACACACACACACACACACACACACACACACACACACACACACACACACACACACACACACACACACACACACACACACACACACACACACAACACACACACACACACACACACACACACACACACACACCACACACACACACACACACACACACACACACACACACACACACACACACACACACACACACACACACACACACACACCACACACACACACACACACACACACACACACACACACACACACACACACACACACACACACACACACACACACACACACACACACACACACACACACACACACACACACACACACACACACACACACACACACACACACACACACACACACACACACAAGCAGGAGAGGACTCTTTAAAGTAGAGACACTACATATTGATATACACCTGAACATCAGCAGGAGAGGACTCTTTAAAGTAGAGACACTACATACTGATATACACCTGAACATCAGCAGGAGAGGACTCTTTAAAGTAGAGACACTACATACTGATATACACCTGAACATCAGCAGGAGAGGACTCTTTAAAGTAGAGACACTACATACTGATATACACCTGAACATCAGCAGGAGAGGACTCTTTAAAGTAGAGACACTACACACTGATATACACCTGAACATCAGCAGGAGAGGACTCTTTAAAGTAGAGACACTTCATACTGATATACACCTGAACATCAGCAGGAGAGGACTCTTTAAAGTAGAGACACTACATACTGATATACACCTGAACATCAGCAGGAGAGGACTCTTTAAAGTAGAGACACTACATACTGATATACACCTGAACATCAGCAGGAGAGGACTCTTTAAAGTAGAGCTCTGTGTGTGTAAAATGTGATGGCCAAGGCGAAGTGCGGAGTTATGGAGAGAGAGACGAAAGTATAGAGAAAGTGGTCAGAAAAGGAAGAGTATCTAGTCTGTATGTATGTAATACAGTGTCAATATAGCTTGAAGGACGTGAATAAACGGAGGTTCTTCCCACGGCACCCGAACGCCTCGTTTCCATCCTCTTTCCCCTCGAAATGTCTGGGCAGCTGGTTACCGGTTCACAACGAGCCAAGTCAGAAACCACCGGTGTGTATTCGAAACTACGGTTTCGGTGCCGAGATACCGTTGATAGTAAAAAAAGGTAACACTTGCAAACATTGCATCTGGCTGTTACACTGCCTTCGCTTTCAGTTTCATAATACTTCCAAACTCCTGACCTTTGCTCCGTCCCGCCTCCCGAGTCCCCAGCTGAACGTAGCCTCTCGTTAGCTTGCTGCTGCTATCAGACACTGCGCCCACTCTGTTGCCAGCTTTCAGAGGAATAAGCAGCCAGGTCTGACAACAAGCCCAAAGAAAGCAACACATACATGATGTTGTGTAATTTTAAACCAAAGCTAAGTCCTCAGGATGACTAAGACGTGAACATGGTCATTTTTGTTTTGTAACATTAAATTAAAAAAAAATATTTTATATATATATAAAAATAAAAAATAAATCCCGATCTCCGATTTTTTGAATGTATTGTATATGTAGAATGTATATGTATTTATTGACTATTTATCTACCTATTAAACAATGAAGTATACCTATATTATGAAGCAAATCATGTATAAATACAACACCATATGGATACATCAAATGTAACTGACACTGTAATTCCCCTGCCCCCCATCCTTCATGTTATGTCCTGTCCTACTTGTGGTGTGTGTGAGCCATGTCCTTGTCTGTGTGTTTTTGTCCTTTGAAAATGTTTAATAAAATGTTAAAAAAATATATATTATTAATATAATACAAATATTTAGATATAATTCATCATAATCTGTGTAGCAACTTACATTCTAATTTACAGCTCACACTTTTATTTCATTAAAATGACTTTATTCACATAGAAAGTGACATTAATGGTTGTTTGAACCACGGTTATAACGCTATCTGTGTCATTAACTATCACTAAGTTAACACAGAAAGCAAACATTAGCTAGTGAAACTGTTTAATGTAATCCATGCAGGGTTTCCCACATAGACTATACTTGGGCGGGCCGCCCAGGTATATTAACGGCCGCCCAAGTATATTTCGCGACCCATTTAGGTTTTTGCCATCTGCGATCGATTAACTTGTGGACAATGATCCCTCGCTCCCTTGCACTGATCTCGCCTCCTTCTGGCCTGTTAAGTGGCCTGCCTCACACAGGGGGACTGGCTGTCCACATGATGTGGCCTGCCGACATGGCCACTGTCATACAGATCATAAATCAAAGCCCTTGATTGGTCTCTGTGTGTCATTCAAGCTCGGATAACCTCAGCTCAGGTGAGGTAAAGGACTCTCTGAGTGTTTAGAGAGTTAACTTAGTCTAAGTTCTCAGTGGGTCTCAAACGGTGTGGTCACCAGTTATGTAAACACATATTTCCATTTGAGAGGGTAGTGATTGGTCTAATGGATAGTGAGGTGGGCTGAAGATCGGAAGGCTGTAGGGTTCAAATCCCGCCAGGAACACCACCACCAGTGTGCCCTTGAGTAAGGCACTTAGCCCTTAGTTACTGCAGGGAGAATGTCCCTGTAATCGGTCATTATAAGTCGCTTTGGATAAAAGCGTCAGCTAAATGAAATGTAGTGTGATTAGTAAAATGGGCATGAAAAAATAAATAAAAAGTTAACTGGGTGAAAAAAGGTAAGATACACTTTTAAAACTTGTTGAGAGAAAACTAGTCTTTGCTGCTGCCTCAAAGAGGAGCAGGGGGAGAGGGGGGAGAGGAGGGAGAGGAGAGGAGAGGAGGGAGAGGGGGAGAGGAGAGGAGGGAGAGGTGGAGAGAGGAGAGGGGGGAGAGGAGGGAGAGGTGGAGAGGAGAGGAGGGAGAGGGGAGAGGAGAGGAGAGGAGAGGAGGGAGAGGTGGAGAGGAGAGGAGAGGAGGGAGAGGGGGAGAGGAGAGGAGGGAGAGGTGGAGAGGGAGACAGGAGAGGCTGGTTCAGGAGCACAGACACACTCACAACTATAAATGAACCAAAAATAAATTAATAAACAAGTTTCAGTGTTTGTTTCATATTGGAAATGGTATGTTGTCGGTTATGGCCATGATTTTATGATTATTGAAATGTATACAGTTCTGTTTAATATAGGTGTTTCCATAGATCTAGTCTCTTTATTTCCCCCTCAAAATGCACCAGATTGATGAATTTAACTCCAAAATAAAAATAAAATCTTACCGGGGGGCATGCCCCTGGACCCCCATAGAGGATTTGAGGTCGACCCCCACTAAAGATCACATGGATAGGTTCCTAAATACATTTATTTTTTTAAATAGTAACCCATTTCCATATGTTCATGTGTGGGTAGTAGATTTAAACTATAGGGCGATCATTATGGGCCCTGCCTGTACCTGTTCGCTCTGCCATCGCGTGAAGGGTCTGCTAACAAGCGACCAACAGAAAGGTTAATGTTGTTGCACGTCACCTCTACCACTGCTACGCTGACGACACCCAATGAATTCTGTCCTTCCCCCGCTCAGAGACCCAGGTCGTCGCACGCATCTCTGCTCGTCTAGCTGACATCTCTCAGTGGATGTCCGCTCATCACCTCAAGCTCAACCTTGACAAGACTGAAGTGCTTTTCCTTCCGGGAAAAGATTGTCCCACTCTTGACCTGACTATCAACATCGGCTCCTCTGTTGTTTCCCCGACTCAGACTGCAAGGACTCTGGGTGTGACCCTAGATAACAACCTGTCCTTCACTGCAAACATCGCTGCTACAACCCGCTGCTGCAGATACACGCTTTACAACATCAGGAGGATGCGTCCCCAGCTGACCCAGAGAGCGACGCAGGTCCTGGTCCAGGCTCTCGTCATCTCACGCTTAGACTACTGCAGTGGTTCTCAAAGTGTGGGGGGCACCCCCCCTGGGGGGCGCGGAGGCATGCCAGGGGGGGGCGCGAGAGACCAGGAGGAAAAATGGTTATATATATAAAAAAAAATATTAAAAAAACAAACAAAAAAATCATAATTTGAAATATTATTGATTCGAAAATAATATGATGCAGAACAGTACTATTACGTCTGGGTCTCTGTGTTTCATTTAAGCTCGGCGTGTGTGTGTGTGTAACGAGCCATTTTGCATGCACGAGCGAGAGAGAGCGCACCGGTACCGGAGATCGTTGTTGTTAGCTTCTGGTGCTAGCGAGCTACGCTAACGGATATAAGGAGTTTTTTCAACAACAAGGTGGAGGAGAGTCCTCTCCTGTCAGACTGAGAGACTCAGGCTGAAGTCTGAAGGAGTGAAATGACCCGGAAGTCCCTCAGTGGCAGCCATGATAAGTGCCGTTCGAATTCTCTAGAATGATGAGAATGAAAGGAAAGGAGGTTTCAAACTTCCTTCATAACCTCCTTTAGCTTAGGAACCACTGGACCTCCCTAACCGGCAGGAGAAGCGAAAATGCTGCCCCACAATGCCTTGCAGTGGCAGTATTAGCCGTCACTCAACAGTCGGCCGTTCACGGAAACAATCGATTATGACGGAGAAATTATATCATGAAAGTTACGGTGCTTATTAAGCATTTTAAAACGTATGTGGTAAGTTGCGAAAGTGCTTTGTTTTGAACGTTCATCAGTATTATAATAAAGAGAGAAATATGAACGTTAGTTTTCACTGAAATGATCAAATAAAGTCTCTCAGTCTTTACTGAGCTGTGTGAGGGTTTGTTCAACTTCTAAAGATGTCTGAATGGTGATACACACAGTGATAGATGTTAAGGACTAACGTTTATAATAAATACATCTGTATTGATTTTAAGATCTTTAGTTCATCAATCATACGTATTGGGATCATTTGTATTAATGTGGACCGGAGGGAGAGGGTGACGAGCAGAAGTTTCACTTTCCTTTTTATTTCAGTTCCAACTTTGGTCCTGAAGAATATGTTTCTCTGTTGTCCTCGTTCATAAAGCAAAGCAGCAGCATCAGAGCACGGAGCAGAGTCTCTGGATGAGTTCACAGCAGTCCCTCGTTCTTATTGAACATCCATGTTGTAGTCCGCTGTATAGAAAACTGTGGTTTCCATGGTTTCCCCACAGCAGCAGACGCACATTCAGGACGTCCGCTGGCGCATCATAAACACGTCGGATAGCGAAAGTGCATTCTGATTCTCTAAAGTACCGCAGTCTCTTCTCCTAAGTCCTTTTGAACTCTCCTATCCACTATCCCTTAACCCCGTGACGTTTCACTCAGAGGTCAAGGAATAGACGATAGGGTTAGAACTTAGGACCTGATTTTTAAACTATCCGACTGCAGCCTCAGTGAGCTAAAGGACTCTGTGTTATCTCAGTGGGTCTCAAACGTTTTGGACACCATTAATGTAAACAATTATTTCCGAGGCACACATTTATATGATCATTATAGTTATAAAAAATAAGAGAATAAATAAAAAACAGCTATGAAATACTATTTGACAGCAAAACAAGAATAAAGTTTAAAAGGGTGATTTGTAAAATATCCATAAAGAAAAAGTAAATCTGTTTACAGTTCCGTTTCATCTGGGTGTTGGGAGATGTATTCATAGGTCTCTTTATTTTGCTCTCAAAGTGCACCAGATTAATGCATTTAACTTCAATATTTAAAAATAAATCTTCCCGGGGGAGCATGCCCCGGACCCCCCTATGTGAGGTCCACACACCACCTATAAAAATAGCACTTGACCCCTGCTTACACCGACCTATATGCCGTGAGCTGATTATCGAGCCTTCGTTGTAACAGTTGCGGGAACACTGTGTATACGCGTGTGTGTAGTGTTGCAGTAGAAAATTCTTCTGTAGCGACCGGTACAATAATGGGAAACCCTAAATGTTTGAGCACCCTCTATGAAACGTCAAGCTACCCCACAGCATCCCAAAATAAATCTCTGGCGCTGCCACTGAGCCTGACTATGTGTGTTGGGGAGGCCTGACAGAAAAAGTTTGAGAACCACTGGACTACTGCAACTCCCTCCTGGCTGGTCTGCCTGCATGTGCCATCCGACCTCTGCAGCTCATCCAGAATGCAGCGGCTCCTCTGGTCTTCAACCTTCCTAAATGTTCCCACACCACGCCGCTCCTGCGCTCCCTTCACTGGCTTCCGGTAACTGCTAGAATCCACTTCAAGACCCTGGTGCTTGCGTACCATGCTGCGAATGGATCTGGCCCTTCCTACATCCAGGACATGGTTAAACCGTGCACGTGCACTCCGCTCTGCATCAGCCAAACGGCTCGCTGCACCCTCGCTGCGAGGGGGCACCCAAGTTCCCATCAGCAGAAACACGTGGGTTTGCTGTCCTGGCTCTAAGATGGTGGAATGAGCTCCCATTGACATCAGGACAGCAAAAAGCTTACACACCTTCCGGCAGACTGAAAACTCATCTCTTTCGACTCCACTCGAGGATAGAACTACTAACAAAGAACTGCTAACAGAGCACTATACACTACAAAGCACTTATACACTAACAAAGCACTTACATAACAAAGCACTAACACCACAAAGGAATGTCTTCTCTAAAGCCAGTTGAGTAGCACTTGAAATTTTTGGCTCTATGAAACCTGATGTACTTTATGATTCTGTTTTCTTCAAGTTTGTATCTTCCTGGTCGAATGCACTTATTGTAAGTCGCTTTGGATAAAAGCGTCAGCTAAATGCAATGTAATGTAATGTAATGCTTCATTTTTATTATATCTTATTGCATCTTTTAAATATGTTTAACTGTAGGCCTAATGCCTGAAAACACTTCTGCTGTGACAATCATTTCCCAGTTTAAGATAAATCATTATTTACATAAAGTATATCTATTTATCTAATGAGCTAAAGTTAAACCGTCGCTTAGCGTTAGCTGCTAACTGAAGAACTCCATGCATTGCAATGGGAAAAATGCTACGTCACGGTGAATGGCGATGCTGATAAGCTAGTTAGCATATATTTAAAACCATATCTATGGTAAAGAGCACCAACACAACAACTCAACCCGTCTTAAAGACAACTGGTGCAATAAATAACTAACATGAAGTCAGCTGAGCATTACAAATCAACTGTTACTCACCCAGAGCCGAACTGGAATTATAACGGTAGCGGCACGCGCGGCACACAGTAGTGATGGCAGTTTGACACTGAAGCTTCGAACGGAGCTTCAACCAAGCCCCCAGGAAGTGCGCAGGAGTCTGATGAGAATATTCGTGGTGGCCAAACGGCGGTACTACACTTCATTTAGGTTGCTGGGCCCGTAAACACTTTCCCCCATTGACTTACATTGGGAAAGAGTGGTCTGTAACTCGTTGGATAATTTTTTTTAAACTAAATAAACTACCCAGTATGAACACTTGTATAGCCCTTATTAAAAACAGTCGTTCCTCAAGTTGTAAAAATGTGCTAATAACGTTCTTATTATACATCCATGGCTTCAACCCTGGACGTGGGTTGCGTTCCGATAATCCAAAAATCAGCTCCTAAATTCGAACCCTATCTCCTATTCCTTGACCTCTGAGTGAAACGTCACGGGGTTAAGGGATAGTGGATAGGAGAATTCAAAAGGACTTAGGAGAAGAGACTGCGGTACTTTAGAGAATCCGACTGCACTTCCACTATCCGACGTGTTTATGATGCGCCAGCGGACGTCCTGAATGTGCGTCTGCTGCTGTGGGGTAACCATGGAAACCACAGTTTTCTATACAGCGGACTACAACATGGATGTTCAATAAGAACAGGGACTGCTGTGAACTCATCTAGAGACTCTGCACCGTGCTCTGATGCTGCTGCTTTGCTTTGTGAACGAGGACAACAGAGAAACAGATTCTTCAGGACCAAAGTTGGAATTGAAATAAAAAAGGAAAGTGAAACTTCTGCTCGTCCCCCTCTCCCTCCGGTCCACATTAATACCAATGATCCCAACACGTATGATTGATGAACTAAAGATCTTAAATCAATACAGATGTATTTATTATAAACGTTAGTCCTTAACATCTGTCACTGTGTGTATCACCATTCAGACATCTTTTAGAAGTTGAACAAACCCCACACAGCTCAGTGAAGACTGAGAGACTTTATTTGATCATTTCAGTGAAAAACTAACGTTCATATTTCTCTCTTTGTTATAATACTGATGAACGTTCAGAACAAAGCACTTTGCAACTTACCACCTATGTTTTAAAATGCTTAATAAGCACCGTAACTTTCATGATATCATTTCTCGGTCATAATCGGTTGTTTCCGTGAACGGCCGACTGTTGAGTGACGGCAAATGCTGCGGCCGCAAGGCATTGTGGGGCAGCATTTTCTCCTCTCCTTTCGGTGAGGGAGGTCCAGTGGTTTCCTAAGCTAAAGGAGGTTATAAAGGAAGTTTGAAACCTCCTTTCCTTTCATTCTCATCATTCTAGAGAATTCGAACGGCACTTATCATGGCTGCCACTGAGGCACTTCCGGGTCATTTCACTCCTTTAGGAAGGTTCCTAAGCTAAATGGACTATTCGACTTCAGCCCAGCATTCCTTCGGCACCACTCGATGACGTAGTGTACTTGAAATAGTTCCTCTGCAGCAGTTTTACTTGTGATTGAGAAACGGCCCCTCTAACTTCGTCCCTACGGACTGACGGCTTCAGGCCGGGTGATAGGGCACTTTATTAGCGTGATTGCACAGTATATGTTGTCTGTGGCTGATGAGTGTGTGCACCTGGGGTCCTGTGTTGTCTCCTCCCCCTCACCTGTGTCTTGTTGTGATGATTGGAGGGTGGGTATTTGGGCTCTGTTGCCCTGTCTGCTGAGAGGGCTGGGTCAGGGTTTCCGCTAGGATTTTTTCTCGCCGGTCAAATGTCCGGGCAGAATTTATTTTACCGGACAAATTTGAAACTTACCGGTGTCATATTTCAATAATAATAATAAGAGTTGTGTAGCAGAGTTTCCGTTAGCAGGTAATTTACCGGACTATGAGCAGATATGCTGATGTTTAAAACTCAGTTCACGGGCTCATTTTTATATTGCTTCAGTTTATAATCGTAACAGATCGAAAAAAATTCAGATTCATTTTTCAATAAATGATTCCACAAACAACAACAACAACAACAACAACAACAACACAACAACATAATTATTACATTCAAACAAACTACTTGTAGTAGATAACGTACATTATTCCGAAGTTTACATCAACTTTGAATAATAACACGGGAGAAACGGATCCTCCTCTCTCTCTCCCCTCCCCCCCTCTCTCTCTCTCCTCTCCCTCCCTCTCCTCTCTCCTCCTGACAGCCCGTCAGTTTCTCAAGCAGCTCGCTAAACAGTGGGCGGGGCTTCAGGTGATTATGCAGCAGCTGATCTGATCTCTCTCTCGCGTCCCGTTACACTGCACTCGCGTTTATGTCCATATCGATCAGATCCACTCTCCTGATCGGCCTTTATAGAGAGCACGGATCAAACTATTAAGAGTGAATATCGGCCGATAATGACCGGCGGCCGATCGATCGGAGCCTCCCTAATTATTACCGGACATTTTGACCGTCAGGTTTTGAATTTACCGGTTTTTTATACATGTTACCAGCTAAAAACCGGTAATTACCGGCTAACGGAAACCCTGGGTGTGTGTGTGTGTGTGAGATCCTTGTGGCTGCAGGATGTGGACAAAGAGAACAGCAGGATTGAGGCGGTGAACTTTGTGCCCATGTTTTAATAAATGCCCACGCCGGGTTATATCTGTGGACGTTCTGCCTCTGCCTCCTTGCTTGGTCTGGGCCGCTCAACGGTCAGCCTCACAGAGACACGATGTAATAACATATGTTCCACGTGTTCTTTAGTCCCACACTGTCACTTTCCCCCATGACATACAGCGTACCATTCAATGCTGTGTGATCCAGTCTGAGTCCAGCTATCATCGTGTCCTCCCTTCTGCTTCTTTCTTCATACATATTAATTATCTTTTGCACTTGATGATACGCTTTGCCTTTCTCCCACCTCTTCTGCCAGATCATCCCTTTTTCTTAATTACTGCTTTTCCTTCTCCTTCTCCAAGTCGAACATAATGTTATTTCCTTTTGTAGTGCACTTTTTGCTCATTTATCAGCACACTCGTTCCCTTTCCCCCCCCTCATGCGCACTCGTTCCCTCCCCCCCCCTCATGCACACTCGTTCCCGTTCCCCCCCCTCATGTGCAGGCACCCAGCAGAACTGCAGATCTACCGCCTCTGTGGAGTCTCAACAGGCTATGATTCAGTTCTATGAGAATGTCTACTCTGACAGTTGTTGTTGACTGTATGCTTTTCAATATGGACACTGAATCTGTGCATATCACCACCCTGTCTGGTCTGACCTCTTCAGCCCACTGTCATCCTATTATTACTGCTGTGTACACAGATAATTGATCAGACGCTCTTTTTGAGATCGACACTTTAAAGTCTGGGATGTATATACCAACTCCAACACACTCGTCCTTGTTCTTAGAACCATCTGTGTACATTTTGAGCTAATTCTAGTACTTTTCGTTCAGGTACATACTTTTTTTAATTCCCACTTCATTTATTTGCCACTCTTTATTCCTTTCTACGATACTCGCATATCTATGTTAGCTTCTGGGGAAAGCCATGGAGGAACACTGCTAAATGGGCTTGCTTTGGCAAACGCGATGGTCTCCACTCCACATGCCCTCGTTCTCTCCTTACTCGTCCAGCCAATGCTTTATATTGTAGTCTCTCCATTTGTATATAGTTTTTTAACAATAATTCACTTGTTGCTAGTTTAAAAAAACTACATTTCCCAGATTTCTTGCGACCGTCGTACTGCGGTAAACGGAAGCAGCTTGTATACATTGGTTGGTTGTTTGTAACAACCAGCGTACACCGAGGACAGCCAACCGGGCGGAGACGACAGTATATATAGAAACAGGGTACCCTGTGGTGTCTGACGGTTTACCTGTTTAACAAATAACCGTTTAAAGTGCTATTTAAATAATATTATCCGAATTATTTGCATTTTATTAATGCATTTTTGACTGTTTCTCGGTTTCTTCGGGTACGCTTTTGGATATATCAAACACTTGTAACGGCTAACTTTAGCTAACTCGAGCATCCTTCAGCAGACTGAGTGACCTGTCACCGACTCTGGAGCAAAGGTACGCGGAACTGTTTTTAGAAATGAGTTTTTAATATACGTGTGTTCACTGATATCAACTAAAGCAGACTGCAGCTACTTCAGGTTTGTTGTTATGACCTCCAGAGCGGCACTGGACATAAAGCAGGTTAGCCTAGTCGCTGTGTAATGTAACTAAGTAGATTTACTCAACCACAAGTACAATTTAGAGTTAGCCTACTTGTACTTTACCTGCTTGAGTATTTCCATGTTTTGCATGTTATTCTACTCTACTTCAATTCCAAAATAAATTGTGTACTTTTCCTCCACTGCATGTATTTAATACCTTTAGTTACTTCACAGATGAATGATGTGAAATATAATCAAGTGTTGAATCAGACTTTAGTTCCACCTGGAGTGAATCCACCAGCTACCCTGCAGTCTACAAAGTACTTCAGACTAGCTGCACCTTCACCAGCTACCCTGCAGTCTACAAAGTACTTCAGACTAGCTGCACCTCCACCAGCTACCCTGCAGTCTACAAAGTACTTCAGACTAGCTGCTCCTCCACCAGCTACCCTGCAGTCTACAAAGTACTTCAGACTAGCTGCACCTCCACCAGCTACCCTGCAGTCTACAAAGTACTTCAGACTAGCTGCTCCTCCACCAGCTACCCTGCAGTCTACAAAGTACTTCAGACTAGCTGCTCCTCCACCAGCTACCCTGCAGTCTACAAAGTACTTCAGACTAGCTGCACCTCCACCAGCTACCCTGCAGTCTACAAAGTACTTCAGACTAGCTGCACCTCCACCAGCTACCCTGCAGTCTACAAAGTACTTCAGACTAGCTGCACCTCCACCAGCTACCCTGCAGTCTACAAAGTACTTCAGACTAGCTGCACCTTCACCAGCTACCCTGCAGTCTACAAAGTACTTCAGACTAGCTGCACCTCCACCAGCTACCCTGCAGTCTACAAAGTACTTCAGACTAGCTGCACCTCCACCAGCTACCCTGCAGTCTACAAAGTACTTCAGACTAGCTGCTCCTCCACCAGCTACCCTGCAGTCTACAAAGTACTTCAGACTAGCTGCACCTCCACCAGCTACCCTGCAGTCTACAAAGTACTTCAGACTAGCTGCACCTCCACCAGCTACCCTGCAGTCTACAAAGTACTTCAGACTAGCTGCTCCCCAGCTACCCTGCAGTCTACAAAGTACTTCAGACTAGCTGCTCCTTCACCAGCTACCCTGCAGTCTACAAAGTACTTCAGACTAGCTGCACCTCCACCAGCTACCCTGCAGTCTACAAAGTACTTCAGACTAGCTGCTCCTCCACCAGCTACCCTGCAGTCTACAAAGTACTTCAGACTAGCTGCACCTCCACCAGCTCTGAGAACACTTTCATGATCAATCATTATAAAACACATCATATATATTATTCTGAAATGGACCAATCTGCACAACGACTACTTTCACTGTCTTTACTATATTTAGATGAGAATACTTTCTACTTTCACTTGAGGGACATTTTGAATACTTTCACTGTGACAGAGTATTCCTACACTCTGGTACTTCTACTTTTACTAAAGTACAAGACCTGAGTACTTATACTTTTACTCAAGTACAAGATCTGAGTACTTCTATTTTTACTCAAGTACAAGATATGTGTACTTCTACTTTTACTAAAGTACAAGACCTGAGTACTTATACTTTTACTCAAGTACAAGATCTGTGTACTTCTACTTTTACTCAAGTACAAGATCTGTGTACTTCTACTTTTCCTCAAGTACAAGATCTGAGTACTTCTACTTTTACTCAAGTACAAGATCTGAGTACTTCTACTTTTACTCAAGTACAAGATCTGAGTACTTCTACTTTACTCAAGACAAATCTGTGTACTTCTACTTTTACTCAAGCACAAGATCTGAGTACTTCTACTTTACTCAAGACAAGACTGAGTACTTCTACTTTACTCAAGCACAAGATCTGAGTACTTCTACTGTTACTCAAGTACAAGACTGAGTACTTCTACTTTTACTCAAGACAAGATCTGAGTACTTCTACTGTTACTCAAGACAAGACTGAGTACTTCTACTGTTACTCAAGTACAAGATCTGAGTACTTCTACTTTTACTCAAGTACAAGATCTGAGTACTTCTGCTTTACTCAAGTACAAGATCTGAGTACTTCTACTGTTACTCAAGTACAAGACCTGAGTACTTCTGCTTTACTCAAGTACAAGACCTGAGTACTTCTGAGTAACTGGTATTTTTTTAACTGAGTGTTAAATGTTTTAGTTAAGAAGTACTTGGTTGTACTTCATCAATATATAACTTTGTACTTTGATAAATAGATAACAGATAGTGTCAAAGTCTAAATGTCATGTGTACACAATTCAGTGACTATTTGTCTGGCTGATATATTTTAAGAGTTGACTCACTTTTATCCTTGTTCACTCTTTTTCAGTCTGAATTCAGTCAGTGTTAGCAATATCTTCATAGGTAGAGAATAAAAGTTTAAATCCCAACGTATTGTTAACAACAACATGTTGTATCACATGCACGACTATCACGATGCTGTGTTTAAAATGCAGAATTTAATGTTGGGAAACTTGGAAATCCAACCATAATTGTGTTAGTCTTTCTCAGGTCTGGGCTCTAATAATTAGTTAAATGTTCTCAATGTAAATACAAGAGGGAGCCCCGCAAACCCAACTGCAGGTTTTGGGGATTTAAGGGTTAAAGTAAAAGTTATAGGAAAGACTCTTGATCAAGAAAAGTCCTCCAAAGTAATTTCAAAGCAGATATTGCTGTAGCACCCTGAGGGGCTTTAACAGCAAACGGTAAATACATTTCTTCGAGGTCCAGGCTTTCAAAGTAATCGGTAACATCTTGAAGCCAATCCAAAAAGCACTGCAAGGTTATTAGAACTGGACCCATGTGTCCTCTCTCCTTGTTGTTTTAGGAGTCTTCTTTAAAGTCATTAAAGCTTGGATTTGGTTCTTTCATGGGTATTTGGAAATCCAACTATAATTTCATTTCCTATTTATCGTAATTGGTCCAACCCACTGGCAGGTTGTAGGGTTTCAAGGGTTAAAGGAGGATTTATAGGAAGGCCTTTTGATAAAAGAAAGTGATATAGCATCCTCAGTTACTAATATCTGCTCGGGCCAGGCTGAGTACTTTTACTCAAGAACAAGATCTGTGTACTTCTACTTTTACTCAAGAACAAGATCTGTGTACTTTTACTCAAGTACAAGACCTGAGTACTTCTACTTTTACTCAAGAACAAGATCTGAGTACTTCTACTTTTACTCAAGTACAAGATCTGAGTACTTCTACTTTTACTCAAGTACAAGATCTGAGTACTTTACTTTTACTCAAGAACAAGATCTGAGTACTTCTACTTTTACTCAAGTACAAGACCTGAGTACTTTTACTTTTACTCAAGAACAAGATCTGAGTACTTCTACTTTTACTCAAGTACAAGATCTGAGTACTTCTACTTTTACTCAAGAACAAGATCTGAGTACTTCTACTTTTACTCAAGAACAAGATCTGAGTACTTCTACTTTTACTCAAGTACAAGATCTGAGTACTTCTACTTTTACTCAAGAACAAGATCTGAGTACTTCTACTTTTACTCAAGTACAAGATCTGTGTACTTCTACTTTTACTCAAGAACAAGATCTGAGTACTTCTACTTTTACTCAAGAACAAGATCTGAGTACTTCTACTTTTACTCAAGAACAAGATCTGAGTACTTCTACTTTTACTCAAGTACAAGATCTGAGTACTTCTACTTTTACTCAAGAACAAGATCTGAGTACTTCTACTTTTACTCAAGAACAAGATCTGAGTACTTCTACTTTTACTCAAGAACAAGATCTGAGTACTTCTACTTTTACTCAAGAACAAGATCTGTGTACTTCTACTTTTACTCAAGTACAAGATCTGAGTACTTCTACTTTTACTCAAGAACAAGATCTGTGTACTTCTACTTTTACTCAAGAACAAGATCTGTGTACTTCTACTTTTACTCAAGAACAAGATCTGAGTACTTCTACTTTTACTCAAGAACAAGATCTGAGTACTTCTACTTTTACTCAAGAACAAGATCTGAGTACTTCTACTTTTACTCAAGAACAAGATCTGAGTACTTCTACTTTTACTCAAGAACAAGATCTGAGTACTTCTACTTTTACTCAAGTACAAGATCTGAGTACTTCTACTTTTACTCAAGTACAAGATCTGAGTACTTCTACTCAAGTACAAGATCTGAGTACTTCTACTTTTACTCAAGAACAAGATCTGAGTACTTCTACTTTTACTCAAGTACAAGACTGAGTACTTCTACTTTTACTCAAGTACAAGATCTGAGTACTTCTACTTTTACTCAAGAACAAGATCTGAGTACTTCTACTTTTACTCAAGAACAAGATCTGAGTACTTCTACTTTTACTCAAGTACAAGACCTGAGTACTTCTACTTTTACTCAAGAACAAGATCTGAGTACTTCTACTTTTACTCAAGTACAAGACCTGAGTACTTCTACTTTTACTCAAGAACAAGATCTGAGTACTTCTACTTTTACTCAAGCACAAGATCTGAGTACTTCTACTTTTACTCAAGAACAAGATCTGAGTACTTCTACTTTTACTCAAGAACAAGATCTGAGTACTTCTACTTTTACTCAAGCACAAGATCTGAGTACTTCTACTTTTACTCAAGAACAAGATCTGAGTACTTCTACTTTTACTCAAGTACAAGATCTGAGTACTTCTACTTTTACTCAAGTACAAGATCTGAGTACTTCTACTTTTACTCAAGCACAAGATCTGTGTACTTTTACTTTTACTCAAGAACAAGATCTGAGTACTTCTACTTTTACTCAAGTACAAGATCTGAGTACTTCTACTTTTACTCAAGAACAAGATCTGTGTACTTCTACTTTTACTCAAGTACAAGATCTGTGTACTTCTACTTTTACTCAAGAACAATATCTGTGTACTTCTACTTTTACTCAAGAACAAGATCTGAGTACTTCTACTTTTACTCAAGAACAAGATCTGTGTACTTCTACTTTTACTCAAGAACAAGATCTGAGTACTTCTACTTTTACTCAAGAACAAGATCTGAGTACTTCTACTCAAGAACAAGATCTGTGTACTTATACTTTTACTCAAGAACAAGATCTGAGTACTTCTACTTTTACTCAAGTACAAGACTGAGTACTTCTACTTTTACTCAAGAACAAGATCTGTGTACTTCTACTTTTACTCAAGTACAAGACCTGTGTACTTCTACTTTTACTCAAGAACAAGATCTGTGTACTTCTACTTTTACTCAAGAACAAGATCTGTGTACTTCTACTTTTACTCAAGTACAAGATCTGAGTACTTCTACTTTTACTCAAGAACAAGATCTGAGTACTTCTACTTTTACTCAAGAACAAGATCTGAGTACTTCTACTTTTACTCAAGAACAAGATCTGAGTACTTCTACTTTTACTCAAGAACAAGATCTGAGTACTTCTACTTTTACTCAAGAACAAGATCTGAGTACTTCTACTTTTACTCAAGAACAAGATCTGAGTACTTCTACTTTTACTCAAGAACAAGATCTGAGTACTTCTACTTTTACTCAAGAACAAGATCTGAGTACTTCTACTTTTACTCAAGAACAAGATCTGAGTACTTTACTTTTACTCAAGAACAAGATCTGAGTACTTCTACTTTTACTCAAGTACAAGATCTGAGTACTTCTACTTTTACTCAAGAACAAGATCTGTGTACTTCTACTTTTACTCAAGAACAAGATCTGAGTACTTCTACTTTTACTCAAGTACAAGATCTGTGTACTTCTACTTTTACTCAAGTACAAGATCTGAGTACTTCTACTTTTACTCAAGTACAAGATCTGTGTACTTCTACTTTTACTCAAGTACAAGATCTGAGTACTTCTACTTTTACTCAAGTACAAGATCTGAGTACTTCTACTTTTACTCAAGCACAAGATCTGAGTACTTCTACTTTTACTCAAGTACAAGATCTGTGTACTTCTACTTTTACTCAAGTACAAGATCTGAGTACTTCTACTTTTACTCAAGCACAAGATCTGAGTACTTCTACTTTTACTCAAGTACAAGATCTGAGTACTTCTACTTTTACTCAAGTACAAGATCTGAGTACTTCTACTTTTACTCAAGTACAAGATCTGAGTACTTCTACTTTTACTCAAGCACAAGATCTGAGTACTTTTACTCAAGTACCAGATCTGAGTACTTCTACTTTTACTCAAGTACCAGATCTGAGTACTTCTACTTTTACTCAAGTACAAGATCTGAGTACTTCTACTTTTACTCAAGTACAAGATCTGAGTACTTCTACTTTTACTCAAGTACAAGATCTGAGTACTTCTACTGTTACTCAAGTACAAGACCTGAGTACTTCTGAGTAACTGGTATTTTTTTAACTGAGTGTTAAATGTTTTAGTTAAGAAGTACTTGGTTGTACTTCATCAATATATAACTTTGTACTTTGATAAATAGATAACAGATAGTGTCAAAGTCTAAATGTCATGTGTACACAATTCAGTGACTATTTGTCTGGCTGATATATTTTAAGAGTTGACTCACTTTTATCCTTGTTCACTCTTTTTCAGTCTGAATTCAGTCAGTGTTAGCAATATCTTCATAGGTAGAGAATAAAAGTTTAAATCCCAACGTATTGTTAACAACAACATGTTGTATCACATGCACGACTATCACGATGCTGTGTTTAAAATACAGAATTTAATGTTGGGAAACTTGGAAATCCAACCATAATTGTGTTAGTCTTTCTCAGGTCTGGGCTCTAATAATTAGTTAAATGTTCTCAATGTAAATACAAGAGGGAGCCCCGCAAACCCAACTGCAGGTTTTGGGGATTTAAGGGTTAAAGTAAAAGTTATAGGAAAGACTCTTGATCAAGAAAAGTCCTCCAAAGTAATTTCAAAGCAGATATCGATGTAGCACCCTGAGGGGCTTTAACAGCAAACGGTAAATACATTTCTTCGAGGTCCAGGCTTTCAAAGTAATCGGTAACATCTTGAAGCCAATCCAAAAAGCACTGCAAGGTTATTGGAACTGGACCCATGTGTCCTCTCTCCTTGTTGTTTTAGGAGTCTTCTTTAAAGTCATTAAAGCTTGGATTTGGTTCTTTCATGGGTATTTGGAAATCCAACTATAATTTCATTTCCTATTTATCGTAATTGGTCCAACCCACTGGCAGGTTGTAGGGTTTCAAGGGTTAAAGGAGGATTTATAGGAAGGCCTTTTGATAAAAGAAAGTGATATAGCATCCTCAGTTACTAATATCTGCTCGGGCCAGGCTGAGTACTTTTACTCAAGAACAAGATCTGTGTACTTCTACTTTTACTCAAGAACAAGATCTGTGTACTTTTACTCAAGAACAAGATCTGTGTACTTCTACTTTTACTCAAGTACAAGATCTGAGTACTTCTACTTTTACTCAAGCACAAGATCTGAGTACTTCTACTTTTACTCAAGTACAAGATCTGAGTACTTCTACTTGTACTCAAGTACAAGATCTGAGTACTTCTACTTTTACTCAAGAACAAGATCTGAGTACTTCTACTTGTACTCAAGTACAAGATCTGAGTACTTCTACTTTTACTCAAGCACAAGATCTGAGTACTTCTACTTTTACTCAAGAACAAGATCTGAGTACTTCTACTTTTACTCAAGCACAAGATCTGAGTACTTCTACTTGTACTCAAGTACAAGATCTGAGTACTTCTACTTGTACTCAAGTACAAGATCTGAGTACTTCTACTTTTACTCAAGCACAAGATCTGAGTACTTCTACTTGTACTCAAGTACAAGATCTGAGTACTTCTACTTTTAATCAAGAACAAGATCTGAGTACTTCTACTTTTACTCAAGCACAAGATCTGAGTACTTCTACTTTTACTCAAGCACAAGATCTGAGTACTTCTACTTGTACTCAAGAACAAGATCTGAGTACTTCTACTTTTACTCAAGAACAAGATCTGTGTACTTCTACTTTTAATCAAGTACAAGATCTGAGTACTTCTACTTTTACTCAAGTACAAGATCTGAGTACTTCTACTTTTACTCAAGCACAAGATCTGAGTACTTCTACTTTTACTCAAGAACAAGATCTGAGTACTTCTACTTTTACTCAAGCACAAGATCTGAGTACTTCTACTTTTACTCAAGAACAAGATCTGAGTACTTCTACTTTTACTCAAGTACAAGATCTGAGTACTTCTACTTTTACTCAAGTACAAGATCTGAGTACTTCTACTTTTACTCAAGCACAAGATCTGTGTACTTCTACTTTTACTCAAGCACAAGATCTGAGTACTTCTACTTTTACTCAAGAACAAGATCTGAGTACTTCTACTTTTACTCAAGCACAAGATCTGAGTACTTCTACTTTTACTCAAGAACAAGATCTGAGTACTTCTACTTTTACTCAAGTACAAGATCTGAGTACTTCTACTTTTACTCAAGTACAAGATCTGAGTACTTCTACTTTTACTCAAGCACAAGATCTGTGTACTTCTACTTTTACTCAAGTACAAGATCTGAGTACTTCTCCTTTTACTCAAGTACAATATCTGAGTACTTCTACTTTCACTCAAGTACAAGATCTGAGTACTTCTACTTTTACTCGAGCACAAGATCTGTGTACTTCTACTTTTACTCAAGTACAAGATCTGAGTCCTTCTCCTTTTACTCAAGTACAAGATCTGAGTACTTCTACTTTTACTCAAGTACAAGATCTGTGTACTTCTACTTTTACTCAAGTACAGTCATTGGTCCAACCCACTGGCAGGTTGTAGGGTTTTAAGAGTTTAAAGAGAAATTATAGGAAAGTATTTTTGATTTAGATATAATACAGTACCTTCGAGGTCCAGGCTTTAAAAGTAATAAGTAGTATCTTAAATAACAAATAATTATAATAGATTACATTTGTATAGCACCTTTCAAGGGACCTAAGGCATGGTGTGAACAAACAAAAGAAAAAACAAGAAGGGCAAATAATAAAGTACACATTAAATATACGGCAGTAGGGGTTAGGGTTCGGGGTCGAAGGCCATGGTGAACAGGTGAGTTTTTAATGAAGACATGAAATGGCAGAGTTGCATCATTGAAACCCCTCTCTCTCCTTGCGTTCCCTCCCAGTCTTCCTCCCATCATGGCTCTGGCTGGAGTGCGAGTGATCGAGCTGGCCGGCCTCGCTCCAGCTCCGTTTTGTGGGATGATTCTGGCTGATTTCGGGGCGAAGGTGATCCGTGTCGACCACACCAAGACGGGCATGTCTCTGGACACCCAGGCCAGAGGGAAACGGTCCGTCGCCATCAATCTGAAAACATCTGAGGGCGTTTCTCTGCTGAAGAAACTCTGCCTTCAGTCTGACGTCGTGCTCGAGCCCTACAGGAAAGGTGAGGGAAACGGCACTGGTATTAAGCAAAACGTGTGATCTGGGCTTACAACAAGCATGCACAAAATAGCTTCTTCATATTGGTACATATATTCAATAGGGATGTTATGTTTTTGAATTTGTGACGATTGAGTGTACATTCAGAAAAACACACCATACTGTCAAAGAATATTTCTGTCTTTACTTCTAGATATTTAACCTTTCCGCCTGTTGACATTTACGACCAACTCTGACTCGTTATCTCCTTTAAAGAATGTGCTGCTGCACTCCTTCTCAGTTTTATGACCGGTCGTCTCTCGGTCACAGAGCCTAACGGCCCCTACACGCGGCGGCGAGCGTTGCCGCTTGGCGGTGGGCGTGTCTTGAGCTTGGGGAGTCAAGGCGAGCAGCCCGACCAACAACCAACCACATGGATGTCCCGCCCCGGACATACAAAGCAAAGCATTCATGCTACATCCATGCTGGCTAAATATACTGTCTATGCTTGCTAGCTGTCTATTCAAACGAAATACACTGGATATAAACTCCCCAAACAGGCGAAACACCTACCAGTTTCCCCCACTGTCTCTGCCCCCCCCCCATGCCTGGCTCCTCCGGTTTGTATCCCTGTATGTTCCCTACCGCCACGATCATTTTCTCCTCCCTTTGCACATATAGCCTAACATTGATTTAGTCAATTGATATTCTGTGGCCGAGGGTTACAAAAAGCAGTTGTAGAACATGTTTGGGTTTAATTAGTGTAAAGTATGTACAGTTAGGAGTAGTTAGTTTGTGTAGTAATGTGTGTGTTATGTGTGAAAACCATCACTCATCGCTCAGTGTGTGTGTGTGTGGTGTGTGTGTGTGTGTGTGTGTGTGTGTGTGTGTGTGTGTGTGTGTGTGTGTGTGTGTGTGTGTGTGTGTGTGTGTGTGTGTGTGTGTGGTGTGTGTGTGTGTGTGTGTGTGTGTGTGTGTGTGTGTGTGTGTGTGTGTGTGTGTGTGTGTGTGTGTGTGTGTGTGTGTGTGTGTGTGTGTGTGTGTGTGTGTGTGTGTGTGTGTGTGTGTGTGTGTGTGTGTTATTTTGCCAGTTGATTTTCAAACCCAAATTAAAATGAAAAGGGGGCTTCTAATTGCCATCTGTTGCTGCTATGGTTACCAGCCGCTGATGAATAAAGATGTTTCAGGTGTGATGGAGAAACTGGGCCTCGGTCCACAGGAATTTCTGAAGGAAAACCCTCGTCTGATTTATGCTCGACTGACGGGATACGGACAGAGCGGGTCGTACGCTTCAGCAGCCGGACACGACATCAACTACCTCGCCATGTCCGGTAAGACACGACATACTGATATACACCGGAACATGAGCAGGAGAGGACTCTTTAAAGTAGAGACACTACATACTGATATACACCGGAACATGAGCAGGAGAGGACTCTTTAAAGTAGAGACACTACATACTGACATACACCTGAACATCAGCAGGAGAGGACTCTTTAAAGTAGAGACACTACATACTGATATACACCTGAACATCAGCAGGAGAGGACTCTTTAAAGTAGAGACACTACATACTGATATACACCGGAACATCAGCAGGAGAGGACTCTTTAAAGTAGAGACACTACATACTGATATACACCTGAACATCAGCAGGAGAGGACTCTTTAAAGTAGAGACCTTGCGAGCTACAACCAATAGCAGCCTTTAATACAAGTGTAACATAAATGACTGCCTACTCGCTGGGAGGTGCCATTCATAAAAATAAAACCAATTCAAACCCAGACACAAAAGTTCCTAACGCCGTCATTCAGTGTCAGGAATGTAACTTGCAATACAAAACGAATCGGAGCTTGAAGTCGTAATTATAAACTGGAACTGTCAGCTTTGTCAGGCGGTCTCTGTGCCGAGTTCTTTGCTGCACGTAATGATGAACCTTCTTGCCACAAAAGGCATATTATAAATCCATTCAACAGGGATTTATGCGTCATTACGAGGACTAAAATAACGTTCTGACACGCATCGGTAATTATACTGTTTGTGCCGCACACAAAGAGCCTAAACGTGTTAATTGTAATGGTTTTTATTATGTATTTATATTAAAGATACCACTGAAGATATGGTAATTTTGCATGAGAGGTCGTTGCGTCTAATGAAGATGTATTGAAAACAATTTCCCCCACCCCAAGCTTTGCATTCCCGACTCTCTAATATAATTGTGTAATATAGTTTTAATGCATTCTTTAACACGTCGCTCTCGTAATGCAACGCTAATAAAGTACAGCAGCTTTACTGATCTCCTGGAGCTTCATTTTAAATCCATCTCTCGCAGTATTATCGCCCCAAATGATTTGTTTCTGTAATGAAACGGCTGCTTTTTCATGTGTTGTGCAAATGGATTCCTTGCGTCCTTCACTTGCGTTGTTTCCCTGCGACTATTCCCTCCCACCAGGGAAGCATGAAGAGACGTCCGTTTGTGACGACGCCGCACAGCTGATCGTCTGACAGCAGCCAGATCAGTGCGTCGTCCAATCAGTGAGCGATACACAGGAAGGGGGCGGGGCGAGTGTCTGAGGATTTCACCGGAGGATGTTCTGGTGGTTATCGCTCCTCGGTTCTCCGTCACGAATACGGCCACTGGGACGCTACTCAAGATGGGGCCGACGAATCAACTTCCGGTGAGACCGAGGAGCGAGGAGACGAGGAGATGAGAAGTAAGAGAAGTGAGACGCACCCTCTGTGTTTTGCAGCATGAATAAAGGGAGTAACTACTTCAATACAAGTCAAAGCAAAACACGATTTTAAAGAACAAAATGATCCCCAGAAACCAAATGATCCAATGACACTGAGCTTTAATTCAGCTTGGAAACAAACTTTAAAGACTTGCTGTTAAAGTCAGCTTCATACGGTTTAGCTCTGAGGCCTGACGATACATGCATGCTCAGATTAAGGAAGTTCTTTACAGGAGTTTGTGAATCCTATGAGGAACAAAGTAGGGGGCTACATCCGCCACGGTGGGTTTGCCTCTTTGATTTACACTTATATAATATCACTTTTGAGTTGAGCCCCAAACGTCCCTGTCCCCTCATCAACCAGCTCTGACTGGGGGGTCCCAAGGCGCTCCCAGGCCAGAAGAGATATAGTCCCTCCACCTGGTCCTAGGTCTACCCCTCGGTCTCCTCCCAGCTGGACGTGCCTGGAACACCTCATAGGGAGGCGCCCAGGTGGCATCCTAACTAGGTGCCCGAACCACCTCAACTGGCTCCTTTCGACGCGAAGGAGGAGCGGCTCAACTCCGAGTCCCTCCCTGATGACCGAACCTCTCACCTTATCCCTAAGGGAGACGCCAGCCACCCTGCGGAGGAAACCCATCTCGCCCGCTTGTATCCGCGATCTCGTTCTTTCGGTCATGACCCATCCTTCATGACCGTAGGTGAGGGGAGGAACGAACACGGCCCGGTAGACGGAGAGCGTTGCCTTCTGGCTCAGCTCCCTTCTGGCTCAGCTCCCTTCTCGTCTCAGCGGTGCGGTAAAGCGACTGCGGTAAAGCGACTGCGGTAAAGCGACTGCGGTAAAGCGACTGCGGTAAAGCGACTGCGGTAAAGCGACTGCAGTACCGCTCCCGCTGCTCCGACTCTCCGGCCCGTCTCACGCTCCATTGTTCCCTCACTCGAGAACAAGACCCCGAGATACTTGAACTCCTTCACTTTCTACTACACGTGCTACTACGTCTGTTTGCACTGTTCAATACTGCTACTGGACAGTTTGTGGACCGTCTGTCTCTTGCCGTTGTTGTACATTTGTATCATCATGCGGTTGTGTTCGTTGTATCTTCTGGCACAACACTTTCCTTTGGGATAAATATAAATAAAGCCTGACCTTATCTCACGGTTGCTAAGGGAAGTGTCGGTATCGCACGTTGCCGGTCAGGGTTTAGGGTTACATCCTGTGTGACGCTGTAGTCTGTGTTTCCCGCGCAGGTCTTTTGTCCCGGCTGGGTCGCAGCGGAGAGAAACCGTACGCTCCTCTGAATCTGATTGCAGACTTCGCCGGCGGGGGGCTCAGCTGCGCTCTGGGCATCGTGCTCGCTCTGCTGGAGAGGGAGAGGTCGGGGAGAGGACAGGTCATCGACGCCAGCATGGTGAGCGCTCACTCCCGTGATGATGCACTGAGTACTACATGTTGATGTAGAAGAGACATGAAGAAGAGGGGACACATGTTGATGTAGAGAGACATGAAGAAGAGGGGACACATGTTGATGTAGAAGAGACATGGAGAAGAGGGGACACATGTTGATGTAGAAGAGACATGAAGAAGAGGGGACACATGTTGATGTAGAAGAGACATGGAGAAGAGGGGACACATGTTGATGTAGAAGAGACATGGAGAAGAGGGGACACATGTTGATGTAGAAGAGACATGAAGAAGAGGGGACACATGTTGATGTAGAAGAGACATGAAGAAGAGGGGACACATGTTGATGTAGAAGAGACATGTAGAAGAGACATGGAGAAGAGGACTTTGCATAATAGGTGAGCTTTAAAAAGGCCCTATTCAGCTCTTTGGGGTTGTCCCTCACCTCAAGTGAGTTTTGGTCGGTTCGTTTATGTTCCTTGAACGAACAAAGTACTTTACAAAAATGAAAGACATTAAAAGCGCCAGGAAATAAACCCTCTCTCTTTTCCTCCGTACCCAAATCTCTAAAAACGGGGAACAACGGAGCTGATCCAGATTAGCGTCCGATATGACGTAACATCTGAAATGTGGACCCACGGGCCAATCAGAAACGTTGCTATCAGAAACAATGCCTGACTGCTTTGGACATAATATGGTCGGTGTTTACATTAGCATAGCTAGCACTCAGAGCTAACCTGTGCTGGAGAGCATGTGTGTGAAGTAGCAGGAAGTAGAAAGGAACTCAACTTGTGGTGTAACCGGGAGAGAGAAAGCCTTTGAGCTCCAGACTGTTCCAGGTCCTTGATAATCCATGATGTGGCGTTTCATCACGGCAGCATTTAGTTTAGACGGTAGCTGCCGGGTCCCGCATAAGCTCCGCCCCCTCCTAAAGCTTTATCCCCAAATCAGCACTTTAGAAACAGGAAGTGAAACAGAGGGATATGAGGCGTGGCTAGAATGATCTGTTTGGTGTTCTGAGCAAAACACTTCAGACATGTTTTTATATATTTGTATATATCTGAGAGCCAGCATGATAGGTGACCTTTAAGATAAAACACATTAGAAACATGAAAAAGCGAAGATAAGAAAACGTGAATAACACAGGTACATGATTAAAGTTCCAGCAGCAAAAAGAAAAGTCTTCAGCCTGGATTTCAAAGTAGTGAGAGTTGCAGCGGACCCAGTGAGCTTTGGTTGCTTCGGTTTCTTTCCTTGCTCGAACGGTTCTGAGAAAAATAAGAAGAAATAATGAGAACAATGACAAAAGGGCTCCAGCAGAAAGAACACAGTTTATCTCTAAGGAGGGGGAACAAAGACTCAAAGGTCAGAACTCCTCACGAGTGCTTCTCAGAATGAAAATACTGAAGAGTCGACTCGCGCTGTGAAAAGTGATGTTTGAAAGAGACTTTGAGAGGTTGATATTGTGCAACTGAGCAGGAAGTAATTACAGTGTTCGTAAGAGCAGGTGCTTTGAGGAGAAAAACGTTAGTTATAATTAAGAGACATTTAGGCGAGGCATTTAAACAGTCCACGTTTAGTTTTTCCTGAATAGTGTTCTATCGGTGTTAGTGCAGGTAAATCAGCAGGAGAGGACTCTTTAAAGTAGAGACGCTACACACTGATATACACCTGAACATCAGCAGGAGAGGACTCTTTAAAGTAGAGACGCTACACACTGATATACACCTGAACATCAGCAGGAGAGGACTCTTTAAAGTAGAGACGCTACACACTGATATACACCTGAACATCAGCAGGAGAGGACTCTTTAAAGTAGAGACGCTACACACTGATATACACCTGAACATCAGCAGGAGAGGACTCTTTAAAGTAGAGACACTACATACTGATGTACACCTGAACATCAGCAGGAGAGGACTCTTTAAAGTAGAGATACTACATACTGATATACACCTGAACATCAGCAGGAGAGGACTCTTTAAAGTAGAGACACTACATACTGATCTACACCTGAACATCAGCAGGAGAGGACTCTTTAAAGTAGAGACACTACACACTGATATACACCTGAACATCAGCAGGAGAGGACTCTTTAAAGTAGAGACACTACATACTGATATACACCTGAACATCAGCAGGAGAGGACTCTTTAAAGTAGACACACTAACACCTGAACACCAGCACAGTTACCACATCATGAAGCCCTAGAAGTGACAATAGAGGAAACACCAGAATCATAAAGTTGTAAACTGACTGAAAGCGCCGTCACGGTAACGGCAGTGGAGACGGGTCACAAACAGACACAGTTGTAGATATTGTGGGCAGGTGCTTCTTCCAGAAAACATCAAACAAAGACTGCAGGTCGAGGACGTGTCTCGCATCAGAAAGATGTTCATGCCCTCGGCGTCCAAACTTCACAAAGTGATCTGAAGTGTTGGACGCCGTACGCCTTCAGAGGACACACGCCCTTTGGGATAATTCAAGTAAATCAAAGTGTCTGACTTCCATTGAAATGAAGCTGCTGCAACACAGAGAAACACTTCGATAATGATCTCCTCTTTGATACAGGAACGACTCATGTCCACACAGTGAAACATTGAGATGCATGCATAGCAGACACTCACATGTGTTTTAGTATTGACTAAATCATTCTTGAACGAATACAAATTAATTACATTTGTTTTTAATATCTATAATTTATGTTATGGTTTATTTAGGATTTTTTGTTTTTACTTATTTATTTCTTAACCCATCCATCCATCTTCTCCGCTTCTCCGTGGTCGGGTCTCGGGGTATCAGTTCCAGCAGAGAGCCCCAAACGTTCCTGTCCCCTCATCAACCAGCTCTGACTGGGGGGTCCCAAGGCGCTCCCAGGCCAGAAGAGATATAGTCCCTCCACCTGGTCCTAGGTCTACCCCTCGGTCTCCTCCCAGCTGGACGTGCCTGGAACACCCCCTAGGGACCCCAGGTGGCATCCTACCTAGGTGCCCGAACCACCTCAACTGGCTCCTTTCGACGCGAAGGAGGAGCGGCTCAACTCCGAGTCCCTCCCTGATGACCGAACTCTCACCTTATCCCTAAGGGAGACGCCAGCCACCCTGCGGAGGAAACCCATCTCGGCCGCTTGTATCCGTATTAAATGTATTAACCCATTTGTCAACAATTTACATTCAGCATAAAGAAAACAGAAAGACATGCTGCAAATCTAAAAGCTGTATATTTAATGCGAAGAAGACCTCAATAAATAGCTCTGATGGAGTCAGGACTCAGAGACACGAGGAGAGCTGGAGCTCGATGGAGTCGGACTCAGAGACAGAGAGCTGGAGCTCTGATGGACTCAGAGAACCCAAGCTGCCCCTCCTCAAGAGAGAGAGCAGCAGAACCCAAGCTGCCCCTCCTCCAGAGAGACAGCAGCAGAACCCAAGCTGCCCCTCCTCCAGAGAGAGAGCAGCAGAACCCAAGCTGCCCCTCCTCCAGAGAGATAGCAGCAGAACCCAAGCTGCCCCTCCTCCAGAGAGACAGCAGCAGAACCCAAGCTGCCCCTCCTCAAGAGAGAGATAGCAGCAGAACCCAAGCTGCCCCTCCTCCAGAGAGATAGCAGCAGAACCCAAGCTGCCCCTCCTCAAGAGAGAGATAGCAGCAGAACCCAAGCTGCCCCTCCTCCAGAGAGAGAGCAGCAGAACCCAAGCTGCCCCTCCTCAAGAGAGAGATAGCAGCAGAACCCAAGCTGCCCCTCCTCCAGAGAGACAGCAGCAGAACCCAAGCTGCCCCTCCTCAAGAGAGATAGCAGCAGAACCCAAGCTGCCCCTCCTCCAGAGAGATAGCAGCAGAACCCAAGCTGCCCCTCCTCAAGAGAGAGAGAGCAGCAGAACCCAAGCTGCCCCTCCTCCAGAGAGACAGCAGCAGAACCCAAGCTGCCCCTCCTCCAGAGAGAGAGCAGCAGAACCCAAGCTGCCCCTCCTCCAGAGAGATAGCAGCAGAACCCAAGCTGCCCCTCCTCCAGAGAGATAGCAGCAGAACCCAAGCTGCCCCTCCTCCAGAGAGAGAGCAGCAGAACCCAAGCTGCCCCTCCTCAAGAGAGAGATAGCAGCAGAACCCAAGCTGCCCCTCCTCAAGAGAGAGATAGCAGCAGAACCCAAGCTGCCCCTCCTCAAGAGAGAGATAGCAGCAGAACCCAAGCTGCCCCTCCTCCAGAGAGATAGCAGCATACCCCAGGCCGTAGACCTGTGCCGCGGGAAAGGAGACGGTGAGAAGAGAAAACGATGAACTGTGTCGAAGGTTGAATACCTAAGCAAATTATTCCCTAACAATTATTCGATTTTTACATTAGAAAATAAATATGAATGCAAATCATATAAACGAGGACTTTAGTCTTTCGAGTTAGATTACAGCTGATGGCGAGATGGTGATTCCTCGAGGAGGGATATGTCCCCATGATGTCATCATAGTACTTCACCTTGCATCACTTCGTAGTAAAACATACGTTACATAAATGATACAGCATGCAGTGCAGTGCAAGTTTGATTTAATAACATGTACATTTTTCCTTATCTAGTTTACAGCCGTCGTGATGTTTATCATCCCCAATTTTGATGCAAATATCTGCTTATTATTTTATGTAATCATCACGTACTGATCCGTATAAAGGCGAAATAATTGATCATGCAGGAATTAAGTTTGGTTCATTAGCGTCTTTAGCACCAGACACGCATATAGGGTAGTATTTAGAAGTGTTTTTGTGCATTTTGTGAATTTATTTTATATATTTATTGGACTCAAGAAGCGAAAACGTTCTTTGTTCAATTATGATTAGTCCTATAGGCGTAAAATGTTCCCCATACTTTTTGAATCCAAATAAAGGTGTTGCATTATACCCTTATCATTACCATCATAAAACTTAAACATTTAAATGTTTATATCATGTTAGTTAAACGTTTATGATAATATTGTGTAATTTCTCTGTTTACGGGAACGAAACGGGTTGTATCCACTACTTTTCTCTTTTGTATAGCCCGTTCGTTTACTCGAGGCTGTAACGGAACCGCGGAAACGATAACGGGTCCCAAGGCGGGTAGATCTGCAAACGGAACGCTCTGGGGGGCCAAACGGCTCCGTGTCTACGCCCTATACCATCATTTCCTGATAGCCCCACCTCTCCCCACCTCTGCTGCTCACTGCTCTAGCTACTGACCATGCTACAGATGTTAGTGCAAAATCTACAGCTCCTCTACCACAACCATCAGCAACAAGTGGACATGGAGAACTACATGAACTATGTTACTAAATCCACCGCGGAGAACAAACAGAAGGGCAACCATGCTCGGGGGGGGGGTCTTATTCGATGCTTTTGGTGTATTTTGTGGCGTCTCCAGCGGGTTGAGCGGTCTCATGTGGACGGATATGTTTTTGAGCCGTATCCGTGTGAACGGAAGACTTTTTTGAAATCGAATTCGGTTTGTTTGCGTTCCCGTGTAAACGGGGCCTTAGTCTCCCGCACCAAACACCCAAATTAAAAAGTTAGTAGCCAATTAAACAAAAAAGGACACATATGGAGAAAGTACTCAGATTTTTACTTGAGTAAAAGTAGTTATACCACAGTCTACAGTCTACAAGTACTCAATGTAACGTAAAAGTCCTGATTTTAAAGTCTTAATTCAGTAAAAGGACAGAAGTTTTATCAACAAAATGTACTTAAAATACCAAGGGGGGCCAGTGTGCTCTGATTGGTTAGCTGGCCGGCTCTGTTGTGATTGGTCAACCGCTTAGAGATGTCCTGCCCCTTCGCCTATCACGTGCAATGTGTTGGAGCGCTAGCCAATAGAAGCGCGAGTGTTACATAGTGATGTCACTATGTTCCGGAAGTAAACAAAGGAGTCCAATGGGAGTGATTCACACAGGGAGTGAGATAAACAGGGATTTTAGATTTTGCAGACCATTTACATGCACTAAAACCTATAGAACACACTACAGGAAAAATTAAATATGGACCTTTTTAAATGCCTTTGTCTTCCAATCTTCATACCTCCAGAATTTATTTTATTTATTGCGACCTGCTCAGTTGCACTATATCAACATTTCAAAGTCTCTTTCCTGCCTTTCAAACATCACTTTTCACAGCGCGAGTCAACTCTTCAGTATTTTCATTCTGAGAAGCACTCGTGAGGAGTTCTGACCTTTGAGTCTTTGTTCCCCCTCCTTAGAGATAAACTGTTTTCTTTCTGCTGGAGCCCTTTTGTTATTGTTCTCATTATTTCTTCTTATTTTTCTCAACTGAAACCTACTGACCAAAACTCACTATAGGAGAGGGAAACCCCACAAAGCTGAATAGGGCCTCTTTAAGATGGATAGATGGATGGATGGATGGTAGATAGATAGATGGATGGATGGATAGGTAGATAGATAGGTGGATGGATGGATGGATGGATGGATGGAGATGGATGGGTAGATAGATGGATGGATGGATAGGTAGATGGATGGGTAGATGGATGGATGGATGGATAGGTAGATAGATAGGTGGATGGATGGATGGATGGATGGATGGATGGGTAGATGGATGGATGGATGGATAGGTAGATAGATAGGTAGGGTGGATGGATGGATAGATGGGTCGATGGATAGATGGATGGGTAGATGGATGGATGGATAGATGGATGGGTAGATGGATGGATGGATAGGTAGATGGATGGATAGATGGATGGATGGATGGGTAGATAGATGGATGGATGGATGGATAGATGGGTCGATAGATAGATGGATGGATAGATAGATGGATGGGTAGATGATGGATGGTAGATGATGGATGGATGGATAGATAAGTTCTTTATTGATCCCAATTTGGGAAATGTTTGTATTGAAGCAGCATAAAAAACAAGGCAATGTAAGAGAAAACAAGGGAAATAATAATAATAATAATATATAATAAATATACATTATATACACGTGGATTTTCTGCTGGAGCCCTATTGTCATTATTCTCATTATTTCTTCGTATTTTTCTCGATTTGAAATTCTTCGTACCGACCAAAACTCATGGCATTGACAGTTGCAACTTCCTCCCACTGTGTTGATGCAGTTCTGCTCAGCGTGGCAGCGTCTGGGCTCATTTCACAGCCACAGATCCCTGCTGGCAGATGCATCTGATCTCGCCTCAACACCAGCAGCAGAACCACGGGGAGGTCTGATAATTGAAAGATGAAGCAATAGCAATTTTTTTCAGCAGAGAAACGCACAAGACAACCAGCACTAAAATGTAGGGAGGTAGCAGCATGCAACGAGCACGATGAATGTTGCAGCACTTTAGGACTTCTATTATATTATAAAGAGGGACGTTATAATACTAGAAATGTGGTCAACAACAACACTATTCTCGCTACCAATACCACAACCAACTGTACTGTGTGTACTTCAATGTACTCTCCTTTATAAACCCATACATTTACAGCAAATAGGACAGTTCCCATAGAGGACAAATACAACAAGTAGACTAACTTATTAAATACAAAGGCAAGCACATATAATATAACAATCAAATAAGTACACATCCACGGTTGCAGCCATTAATATCAATAATAAGCCGTACAAAAAGTAGTGTTTCATGTGTATTAGAAAAACATGAACTTCATTTATTCAAGTTTCCTGCAAAAAACTAAAGGGTACTAAACTACATTTAAACGTATCGTTATTATGTTCACCTTTCCCTTATACTCATATGTTCTTGAGGATCTGAGTACTTCTACTTTTACTCAAGTACAAGATCTGATTACTTCTACTTTTACTAAAGTACAAGATCTGATTACTTTTACTCAAGTACAAGATCTGAGTACTTCTACTTTTACTAAAGTACAAGATCTGAGTACTTCTACTTTTACTCAAGTACAGGATCTGAGTACTTCTACTTTTACTAAAGTACAAGATCTGATTACTTCTACTTTTACTCAAGTACAAGATCTGATTACTTCTACTTTTACTCAAGTACAAGATCTGAGTACTTCTACTTTTACTCAAGTACAAGATCTGATTACTTCTACTTTTACTCAAGTACAAGATCTGAGTACTTCTACTTTTACTCAAGTACAAGATCTGATTACTTCTACTTTTACTCAAGTACAAGATCTGAGTACTTCTACTTTTACTAAAGTACAAGATCTGAGTACTTCTACTTTTACTAAAGTACAAGATCTGATTACTTCTACTTTTACTCAAGTACAAGATCTGAGTACTTCTACTTTTACTCAAGTACAAGATCTGAGTACTTCTACTTTTACTCAAGTACAAGATCTGAGTACTTCTACTTTGACTCAAGTGCAATATCTGAGTACTTCTACTTTTACTCAAGTACAAGATCTGAGTACCTCTACTTTTACTCAAGTACAAGATCTGAGTACTTCTACTTAAGTACCAGATCTGAGAACTTCTACCACCTCATAACACACCGAATACTGAATACTCCAATGTCCATGGCTTGTTTTCGTTCGTGACACTTCCTTGTAATTAGGAAGCCTCTCCGATCCAATGCCCAGACGCCGTCACAGGAACGCCATCTGCCTGAGAAGTCGTGATACAGAGAGAACTGCTGCCATGCTATGTAATCCTCCTCAGCTGTACACAAAGTCAAATACATGCTCCAAGTCGTATTATTGCTCTCCATTCAACCGCTCTCTCAGTAAACTGCAGCCATTCCCAGCATGCACTGCTTTGGGCTGTTGGCCCCGTGCATTTGGACACGCATTCATCTAAATGCACACCTGTGAGTAATTTAAAAGCACTTAACAGAGGCAAACCAGTATTTCTATATTCATATTAACAACGTGGACGCGGTTGCTCTCAGTGATGTCGCGTAGCTCCGATCAGCCGTACGGAGCTTTCTCTTGCTCGTTGTTTAGCCAACACGTTGCTTATTTAGTTGGTATCCAGTATTATAGCGTCTTTCTCTGAGAAACAAGGAGGTGGTGGTTGAAGGCTCTGCAGCATTTAGCAGCTAAAGAGACGGATGAGTGGGTGGGGGTGGAGGAGACCCAAACAGGAGCTATAACGGAGCGTCCACACTACAGCTTCAAAAACAGCTTGGAGCTGGGCGTGTCTGGAGCTTGGGGATTTTATTCAAGCAACACGACCAACAACCAATCACATGAATCTCCCGCCCCCGACATACAGAGCAAAAACCCCCGGGGATTTTATGCGAGCAATATATATATATAAACTCCCCAAACAGGCGAAACCCTACCAGTTTCCCCACTGCCTCTGCCACCTCCCTCCATGCTGGTTCCTCCGGTTTGTATCCCGGGTAGGTGAAGAGGGTCTGGTCATACACAACCGGGTGAGTTGCTACGGCGATAGTTAGTTTCTCCTCCGACTTTTTTTGAAATATAGAAATGAACGGCGGGATATCTCTCCCAGCTTAGACGCGGTTTGATTGGCTACGGCTTCAGCTGTCAGATTTTGGGAAACGGGATTTGATTGGCTGGCGCTGGCTACTCCGGCGTCTCCGGCGACAGAAGTTGAACATTGTCAACGTCTGACGCCGGAGACGGACCGCTCTGCTACCCACAATTCAGTTCGGCGAAAAAGCGAGGCTACGTGACGTCACCCCATTGAAAGTGAATGGGCAGATTGGAGCTTTCGACGCTGTAGTGTGGACGGGCCGTAAGGCAGAATATTGAATATTGGACTTGCATTCATTAGGTTTCAAGAAACACAAAGGCTTCTATAAACACAACGTTGTTTCTAACTACTAGAGTACGAGCAACAGCTCAACACGTTGGCCTGAGAGGCGATGATACACCAGTGGGTTTCTCTCTGCGACCCCGAACTGGATAAAAACATCCGTTATTGCAGGTTTCCACGAAGGACCACCTGCACTACACACTAACAAGGACTCCATGTGCGTCACTGTGCATTATCAAATCGTCTATCCAGTCTCAATAATTGCGAGGGCTGCAGCCATCCCAGCATGCATTGCATCAAGCCGTAGGCAATGTACATTACTCTCAGCAGAGGTGGAAGACACATTTAATCTAAATGCACAGCTGTGGGTCTTTTGAGAAGCACTTTACAGGGCGAACAACGCCGTTTATTATCGATATTGCTATAGTAACGATGTGGACGTGGTTGATGTAATGATGAATCTGTAGCTCCTCTCAGCGTTATGGAGCTTTGTGTTGATTGTATGGGTAATTGGGAAGCACTCTAGTGCCCGGCCGTCCAATTCTCCCATAGGGATTTAGCAGCGCCGTCCATATATTTGGGCCAAGAGATGGTCCAGCGGATTTGCAGGCCCGTCGCCACTATATTTGAGCCGGAAATAACGTATTTGTGTGCTGCACGTTCTTGGACCCTAGGTGGCGGTGTTCTACTCGGGTTGTACTTGTACTCATGGGGGGGGGTGGCAGAAAGTCAATAGGAGGCCCGCTTACCATATATTAAACAAATATTAACGTACTGTGTGTACTTATACTTATGGGGGGGGGTGGCAGAAATGAAATATGGGTCCCAGTTACCAAATATTTTGTAATGGTGCGTGGGGGGGGGCGTATGACAAATATTTTGTAATGGTGTGTGGGGGGGGTGGCAGAAATGAAATATGGGTCCCAGTTACCAAATATTTTGTAATGGTGTGTGTGGGGGGGGGGCGTACGACAAATATTTTGTAATGGTGTGTGGGGGGGGGTGTACGACAAACCAATGTGGGTCCCACTTTCCAAATATGTTTACCATGTACTTATGGTGTCTGGGAATCTGAAGTATGGAAACTTAAACTCACCCATAATTTTTTTTTCCAAATATTGTTACCATGTACTTATGGTGGGGGGGGGGTGTCTGGGAATCTGAAGTATGGAAACTTAAACTCACCCATAATTTTTTTTTCAAAATATTTTTACCATGTACTTATGGGGGGGGGGTGTCTGGGAATCTGAAGTATGGAAACTTAAACTCACCCATAATTTTTTTCTCAATAACATTTAATATTTCTCACATAATTCTGATTTACGTGAATAGTCTGAGAGGCTAGTGCTGGAGAAGAATGAGAAAATTGACAAAAAAATCCAAAAATGTGCTTGGCACTCCGAGCCTTTGAGAGTGTGTTGTTTAGCTTGTGTGGAATCTGCTTGCAAAATATGGGGACCCTGCGACCTCGGACAAGGTCAAAACCGAGGTCAGAGGTCACATTCGCAATGCCGACAGTACTCTCGACGGCGCAAAGGAAGGTCCGATTGCTTTGAGCTTGCTCTCATTGGAACCGGCTCGAAGAGTACATGCAGATTGATGCCTCCGCTGCTCCTAATGTCAAAGGTTACGGCTTGAATTGTAACAAAGCTCCAAAGGTCAAAGGTCACGCTTTCATGCCGTACGGTGCCCTTTACAGCACAAAGGAAGGTCTGACCGCTTTGAGCTTGATGTCATTTTAACCGTCTCGGAGAGCAGATGCAAATGGATGCCTCTGGTGCGACTAAATGTCAAAGGTTACGGCTTAAAATGTAACAAAACCTTCCGTTCCGGCCTTTTGACTAGCCGCAGTGCTCCGTGACTGTTTAAAGTACTTTGAAAAGGGCTAAAGAGATAATTTTTCACAGGGGGCCTCTAAATAAGGCCCAGATCAGGAATCTGAAATATGGGCACCCTGGCCCACCCAGAACCTTTTTTCAATCAAATGCCATCGTGCATTACTGCCATTAGCGTCTGACTGCCCTAGCTCCACCCCCCTAAAGTCCTAGAGACTCAAGGAGGGTACCATTGGATGCAGAATAATCAGAGATGGGGAATAGCCATTGAGCCCGAACCGATCAGACGTTGTTATCAAAAGATATGAATTAGTAGCCTTTTTGGACAAATTAGCTTTTAATTGGAATACTATTGATATAAAATCAAGCATTTGAGTGACGCAATTGATATTCACAGCAAATGTTCCCCGCTATATGTAGTACACTGGTGTAGCATTTCAGGGATCCAGCTGCTATAGATTCGTCAATAGAGTAACGAGACATTTAGCTTTGTTTTCCACCAGTAAAATGTACAAACGACTCATATATCACACAATGGTGTGATGTGAAAAGCCATTGCTACGTTTTCAAACTTGTAAATACGCTAGGAGTCTGAAAGTGGTTTCATTAGCTTCATATTGATTTGTAGATGTGATTTGATGTGTTATTTGTCAAGTTTGATCGCCAAAACGATAGAGAAATGTCTTTTTATGCCATAGTGGTGTCTATATATGCTTTTAGCGCCACTCCTTGCTGTGCGAGAGCGGGGTTCGCAACCCGGCCTTGGCATCAAATCTTGAGTTCGTGATTTATTATTATAATTGACCCAAGTCAATATGGGTGCATATTTAATAGTTATAACAACTATAATTATTATTATTTTGGAATTATTAATAATATTGCCTGCCGTTGCTACGTTAGTTCAAACAGTAACAACGGACTATTTTTCTTGGCGGATGCATGTCAATTTAAATCAATTCATACAACTAATTTTTAAATCAATAAAATCATTTTCTAAATCCATAAAAGCATTTCAATTAATATTGGGAGTCATAACGTTACTTTGTTGAGAATGTGGCCATGTAATAAGCGGGATAATGTGCAGCGACTTGGTCATTATGGGGATAGCCACGTAGACCAACCCCGCTGACTCCAAGCCCGGAACCATCCGAGGAGACTTCTGCATCGACGTCAGCAAGAACATCACCCGTGATAGCCACGCGCAGAGAGTCACCAGCAGAAGCACAGGTGTGCAGAAGCAGCAGCAGCAGCAGGAGCAGGGACGCACTCTCTGTGGTGCTGAACAAAGAACATGAGGCATGAGGTTCTGGTTCAGGCTCCCACTTTATAAATATAACTTCCGTTGATGTGAATTTCAGTAAGACGTGTGGCCCAATGGATACAGACCCGCTCCTTAGTATACTGAGAGCGTGGTACGAACCCCGGCCTTGGCATCAATTCTTGAGTTTGTTGAATTCATTATTATATGTGACCCAAGTCAATATGGGTGCATATTTAATAGTTATAACAACTATAATTAATTATTTTGGAATTATTAATAATATTGAGAAGTGGGCTTACATATGTGGGACATCGGGACAATCACCATAGGTATATATAGATAACTTTTAAAATGCTAACCGCTAGCAGCAAAGCTAGCATCACAGACACTGACCCGTTTGCGGATACTTTGCACACGTTTTTCACACGCTAGAAGTCTGGGAGTACTTCGGTTAGCTTCGTCTTGGTCTGTAGATGTCATTCGATGTTTCGTTTGTCAATTTTGATGGTGTGAAAGACCACTGTCTGCACGAAATCGGAAACCGGAAGTCGGTTTTTGAAAGGACTGCACGGCTGCCTCACTTCATGGAGGAATGTCTACCCGCATATGAGGCACTATTTTCGGATACATTTTTTCCATTTTCACCCGTTTTTTATGGTTCTGGAAGTTGACTTAGACTTTTTCCGACTCTGGAGGAATGTAAGGGTAGATGTCAGGGGACTCTACCCGCATATGAGGCACTATTTTCGGATACATTTTTTCCATTTTCACCCGTTTTTTATGGTTCTTCCAAAAGTTGACTTAGACTTTTTCCGACTCTGGAGGAATGTAAGGGTAGATGTCAGGGGACTCTACCCGCATATGAGGCACTATTTTCGGATACATTTTTTACCATTTTCACCCCTTTTCTATGGTTCTCCAAAAAAAAGTACTTAAACTTTATTATATTGTATATGACTTATTTTTTAAATATGGTGGGGATAGTGGCATTATTAGTGACAATATAATCCTTATTTTTGCACCTCAACCTGCACTCCTGTTTTTTCTGTACCCTGGTCCTTCACAAACAATCATTGGGAACATTTAAAAACATTCATTTCATCATATTACTCATAAATATGCACCCATATAACAATAATAAAGCTAGGAGGGAGTCTCTATCCATTGCCCCACAAGTGGCGTTAAAAGCTTATTGAACAAATGTGTCAAATATAGACTCCACTATGGCATAAAAAGACATTTCTCTATCGTTTTGGCGATCAAACTTGACAAAAAAAACACATCAAATCACATCTACAAATCAATACGAAGCTAATGAAACCACTTTCAGACTCCTAGCGTGTTTACAAGTTTGTTTAGCAATGGCTTTTCACATCACACACACACACACACACACATACCAAGTACATACCCCACAAGTGGCGGTGTCATATATAGACTCCACTATAGCAGCAGCAGAAGCAGGGACGCACTCTCTGTGGTGCTGAACGGAGAACATGAGGCATGAGGTTCTGGTTCAGGCTCCCACAGTATAAATATAACTTCCGTTGATGTGAATCACCATAGGAAAGAAAGTCCCCAGTGAAGAAAAGAAAAAGACAAGAGGGACAATAAAACAGCGGAGAAGTAACGGGCAGAAACACTCCTTTTTACGCAGCGGTCCATACGTATACATCAAACGGCGACACATACAGTGTGCAGTTGCTTTGGCTTCTTGGCGGATGCATGTCAATTTAAATCAATTCATACAACTCATTTTTAAATCAATAAAATCAGACTTCTGCATCGACGTCAGCAAGAACATCACCCGTGATAGCCACGCGCAGAGAGTCACCAGCAGAAGCACAGGTGTGCAGAAGCAGCAGCAGCAGCAGGAGCAGGGAGGCACTCTCTGTGGTGCTGAACAGAGAACATGAGGCATGAGGTTCTGGTTCAGACTCCCACTGCACTAACTTCCGTTGATGTGAATTTTCAGTATAACGTGTGGCGCAATGGATAGAGACCCGATCCTTCATGTGGAGCGAGCGGGGTTCGAATCCCGGCCTTGGCATCTTGAGTTCCTTGAATTTATTGATGGGTGCATATTTTTATAAAAACTGTAATTATTATTATTTTGGAATTATTATAAATATATAATAATATATATATATTATTATATATATATATATTATATAATTATTATTATATAACAGAGTACGGCAAGGAAATATAGGGCATAAATACGGTAACGGGCGCCTAACATCGGGTCGAGGGGTCGAGGTCGCGACCCCCGGTAGCGCCGGGACCCCCGGCGAGACCTCGCGGGGTCCGTATATTTTACAAACGTGGAGGGGCGTGTGTAAAACGGGATTTAACGGGAGGCTCGGCAGCAAGTGTACGACGGCTCAATAATATGGCCCTTTCGTCCATTTCGAGGGTCCAGTGCTGCTACTATTGGTAAGCTGTAGGCCAAGTGTACCGTGTTGGTTAACCCTCACAGTACATAGCGTCTTTATCAGATAAAAAAGGTGGTGGTTGTTAAATATCGTTTAGCATTGAGCAGCTGAAGAGACGGATGAGTGGGGGGTGGTGGAGACCCAAAAAGGAGCTAAAAGACACAATATTGGACTTGCGTTCATTAGGTGTAAACAAACACAAAGACTTCTATAAACACAATGATAATATATTTAATTTATATAGCGCTTCTCATCTGCCAAGACAAATCTCGAAGTGCTTCACAACAAGGGATACTGATACGCTTTGAGAGATTGAACAGATAATTGTAATAATAAAATAGAGTACAAAAATAAAAGTCGGAGATAGCGATAAAGATGGCAGTACTCCAGGTGCACCGTGCTCAAAGTTTATTGGACGGCCCGCCGAAAGAAGAGGGTCTTAAGGCCGGTTTTGGAAGACCTCGGTGGAAGGGGCAGATCTCAGCTGATCTGGGAGGGAGTTCCAGAGGCGCGGGGCGAACGAGCAGAAGGCTCGGTCTCCCATTGTTCGGAGACGTGTGCGGGGGATGTAGAGAAGAGGAGCTGGAGCGGAGAGAGCGGGTAGATGTCTGGATACGGATGTTGTTTTCTAACTACTTAAAGGTCTAAACAAGCGCCTGTACGAGCACAAGCTCAACATGTTGGTCTGAGAGGTGATGACACGTCAATGTTTTTCTTTCGTCCCTGAACTGGATACAAACATCAGTTATTTCAGGTTTCCATGAAGAACTAGACACTAACAAGGACTCCATGTGCGTTGTCAAGTCTGGTATTGGCTTTTGCTCAAAACATTTTAAATTGAAGAGGGTGAATACATAGGTTTTTCTTCCATGCAGTAGAAGATATTGCCTTCTTAGAGCAACATGAGAGACTCAAAGCTTCCTCCTATAATTATAGAAAACCAATTTGTTTTGCAACACATCTGATAAAGTGGCAGTTACACAAGATGTTCTTTTCCTTTTGCAAAACAGTAATTTGGCCTCCGTGGTGGTCTGTGCTTTCTGAGTGCTTCAATGTTTTCATGCCTGCTGTTTCGTTGCCACAAAAATTGATCTGATTCACATTTCTGTTTTCTGTGAATCGACCGGTGAGCTGCTTGGAAACTACAGGTTCAGGTTATTTATTTGTACCCGTAGGTAGATTCTGTTTGCAGAGAAAAAGACAAGGGTTCCATCCTGACACTAAAGACAAACACAAACAACAGACACGTCTCTAATAAAGGACTAGTACAAGTACAAGTACACCCTGCTCACTTTTGGCTGTCTGTGGAGACCGAGTTCCCCCACCTCGCCTACAAGGCTGTAAAAGTGCTCATTCCCTTCCCCTCCGCCCACCTGTGTGAGTGCGGGTTTTCTGCATTGACTTTGATCAAAAGCAAGTACCGGTCAAGCAGGGGCGGATCTACCGGGGTGGCATGGGGTGGCAACGGCCTCCCTAAAAATAGCCTTGCCACCCCGGTTGGCAGCTTTGTTTTGAAATAAAAGTTGTGGCTCATCGGACATTTATGAATGAAGCCTTGTAACCCCTTCCCCCGGCGCGAGTGTGATTGGCGGCGATTTCATTTGAACGGGACAACGCAAAACGAGAAGCATTCAGACTTATATGTATTTATTAGGGCCTGGGACTTTAACGCGTTAAAAAAATTAATGCATTTTAACCGCACTTTAATCGTATAAAAACTAGGGCCGGGACTTTAACGCGTTAATTAAGATTAATTAATTACACAAAAATTAACGCGTTAAATCGCACTTTAATCGCACTTATTTCTGCACAGCGGAACGTTTCTCACTGGATGAGTTTCAGGCGTACCGATTATACTGGAGCACCAACTAACGTTCATGACTTCAGCATGGGACTTCAGACAACAACAAACCACGGTGAACAATAGTCAAACATGAACGAACAAGCTGATGAGACCGCTTTGGTCGCCCCGTGGATGGGACATTTTGTTTTAAAAAACGGACGGGTGGAAGCGTCGATAAGAGCACGGTTGTGTGCAAATTATGCAAAAAAGAATTTGCATATCACCGCAGCACATCGAGCCTAAAGTATCACCTAAAGGCAAAGCATGTAGCAGCTAGCATGTAGCAGCTAGCATGTAGCAGCTAGCATGTAGCAGCTAGCATGTAGCAGCTAGCGTGCACGTTAGCCCGACTCCGAGTGCAAGGAACCACACCCTGACCCAACCCACACTCAACCAGACGACTGGTTTCAGGGCCAGGATCAGCAAGTCCACGTCTGAGAAAATAACCAGCTCCCTGGCTCTCTGGACTGCACTCGACTGTCGACCACCTGGAGTCACATCCATGTGGAAACTGCTTCTCACTGTTTTCAGGTCAAATATGTATATTTGATTAAAAATGCGATTAATTTCGATTAATTAATTACAAAGCCTCTAATTAATTAGATTAATTTATATATACAGCCTATGATTCAGACTCAAGTAGACGGAAGGAATGAGGTATCTGCGATCTACACTGACAGAGAAGAGACTGTCAGTTTGGCTGTACTCAGCATTGAAGCAAATCGCACTAAAGCTTTGGATCTTAATACGTTTTTGAGGCGTGTTGCTGAACAAGATGGTAATCGCCGCATTCAGCTGTAATAGGCAACTTGATGCTCTGCTCACGGATGACTCGATGAGCATAACAAACTGTTAAGATGATGACCTTAATATATATTTTTCTTTGAGGGGGTCTGCCCCCAAAAAACTGTTTTAAGTCCCGAGAAAGTCAAATAAGACTGTGTGTAAAACTTCACTGCCCAGCCAAAAAAAATGAACCACTTTGATTTAACTAGGCCAGCAGGTAAGGACCATATTTCATGCGTGACTCTTGGTTTTGACACGGAATAATTGAGAAAAAGAAATGAAGATGAGACCTTTTCTGTGATTTGTCCCTGAGGCTCGCAGAAAAGCAGAAATGTAGTTGAAGATAGTTGAGCCTTCAAAGGTCACTGTTTCTGCAATATTAAGGCCCATTGTGCAGCCCTTTTCTTTTGATCAATATTGAGATTATTTATTACGAATAATCGGTGATTTAAGAGAGAAAATATCCCCGTTTGCATATCCAGATTTGATGCTTTACTTCCATTCCTGCAAATCTACACTTCTTTGCATAAAAATAAGACTGCTTCTTATTTCCTTTGCATCAACCAAATCTAAATATAATCGTAGTAAAATAAATGTCTCGGACCGTTGATTTAACATCTCAACGTTCCTGCAAATGAAGCCATTTCTGCATAAAAAATAAACACCTTATTGGTTTCCTTTCTAGAGAAATCAACATTTCTATTCCTTTATTGCATAGAATCTTATTATCGTTCAAAACGTAACACAATTATTGCCTTACACGCTGTGTTTTTAACTAAGTAGTATCTGGAATACAACTTTTAAGGAAGGTTTGATGCATTTGCCGCTTTCACACCAAGTACTTTGCCGTACTTAGTGCCTAGCACTTAGTTACCAGCACTTAGTTCCCAGCACTTAGTTACCAGCACTTAGTTACCAGCACTTAGTTCCCAGCACTTAGTTCCCAGCACTTAGTTCCCAGCACTTAGTTCCCAGCACTTAGTTACCAGCACTTAGTTCCCAGCACTTAGTTCCCCCATGGAACTAAGTGCAGATCGCGTTCACACCGGAACAAGTCCCTGAAGGAGGATGAGGCAAATGAAGCCGCTGACGTCACTTCTTCTTCTTCTGCTTTGGGTTTACTGGCAGGCCGCAAACCACTTCACGGCGTATACTGCCACCCGGAGTCCCCGGCCGGAAGTCCCCGGAGTTGGGGACTGGCTTCAGTCGAAGCTGCTGGGACGGTGGTGGCGAAGTCCATAAGGACTTGGCTTGGCAACTGGAAGTTCACCAGTTCAAGTCCCGGAAAGACCAAGTGCTACCTAGCAGGGTTTCTGCTAGGATTTTTTCTCACATTGATTGATTGATTAATATATATTATCAATTATTGTTGTTTAAGATCCTGGTGTATATTATTAGGATGACATTCTGCAGGTCTCCCTTGAAAAAGAGATCATTGATCTCAATGGGATAAATAAAGGGATTGAATTGAATTGCCATATTTAAATATCAGTCCAGTCATTAAAATGATATGCAAACTCATACTCATACAGTATAATTGGGTGGTTGAACTGGGTCATATTAAATTAGATTGTTGGTTAAATTGTACACATGCAAAGTTAATGTCTGCGAGGACTAACTGAGCAGAACTCAAGCTCTCCTACATAATTAACATGGGTTTGTATGCTCATGCATGCTCTAATAGCGCACATAATGCCAACACTTAAAAAGCAAAGTTTTAGAATATAAGTATAATTATCCTTTTTTAATTTAAAATGAATAGTAACTTGTTTTCTTTACATCATTTGAGGTCCAAAAGCATTGAATATTTGTAGCTTGTTTGACCAGTTGTCATTATCAGAAAGTGCTTCCAATTGTATACAACATTTTAATTTGAAATTTTAAAGACTTTTTTTCAGTGGTACAAAACATGAAATTGTAGTCAAATATATATCTATAAATGGTCAGACCATATACATCGTACATTTTGCAGTGAACTATTAATTTCTCTTTCAGTGACAAAACTATGATTAATTAATATAACATTTATATCAAAATATCAAAACATGTAAATAAGTCATTATAGCCTTTACTCACCAATAGGTTTGATTATCTGTGCACAAGATATTTCCTTTAATGAGTGTGTACACACACACCATCAAACAAAACAGAGCTGCTTAACCTCTTAAGCCGATACCGGGGGGGAAACGCGTCACTGCAGGAGACAGCGTCTGGGGGCTTCCAAATATTTAAAAACCTATGAATGTCTTATACTCAAATAACGGGGAAAAACTCAGCAACCTGACGATATGAGCCATTTTTACTTCTGAAGCCTTCAGAGTAAATCGCCAGAACGCCGACACCTCCTCATCTCCACCGCTCCCATGTTATCTTTTGTGTTGCCATAAGTTAGTCTCTCTCCGTTGGTGCGCTGGGCTAATGCTAATGCTAATAATGCTAATGCTAATAATGCTAATAATGCTAATGCCAGCAAATACAATGGCTTGTATACAATGGCTACAATGACTTTTTTCTCCCCAGGAAAGTCCCACCTCTCTAGCAGGGATTGAAAAGGGGGGGAAAGTTCTCTGAACTAAGTTCTCTTTTGGTGTGAACGCAAAATTCCAGGCACTAACGGAACTAAGCGGGAAAAGTGCGGGTAAAAGTACTCCGGTGTGAAAGCGCCTATAGAATGTTGATAATCTAGTTTCTTCAGGAATCGTTTCAGCCATACGTGAAAAAATGGTTTCCTTTTTTAAAAAACACCTTATTGGTTTCCCTTCGTATTCCTTTTATGGCATAGAATCTCATTATCGTTCAGCCACTTACTTTAAACCACAGAGGGCACATTGCTGCTGCAGAAGGTGTTGTTGAGCAGGACTTCTGCCATTGCTGTCAGAGTTCAAGGCGTTTCATTCTTTCAGCAGCAGTAACAACAAAGAATGCCATTAGTGCATTCAGCAAGTGCTTGCACTCTTCAATGGCATGTTGTGTTGTCCTCGGTGCACTTTGGCGGCTTTCTTTACAGGTGTATGTGCTGAAATCCACTTAGTAAACTTCTGCTATGCTGTGAGAGACCTTCATGCTTTCACTGGCGTGTGGGAGGAAACACAGACGGTGGATTGCGCTTGATTTTTTTTTCATTTCAACATTCATAGCTTTTGTGAGATTAATTCAATAACCCTATCGCCTCTAGGGAAATGTATCTTTCATAATATATGAAAACTATGAAAAGATAAAGAGAATCTGGTTTACATATTCTCCAGAGTTTACCTTTAAAGAGTCCTCTCCTGCTGATGTCCAGGTGTATATCAGTATGTAGTGTCTCTACTTTAAAGAGTCCTCTCCTGCTGATGTTCAGGTGTATATCAGTATGTAGTGTCTCTACTTTAAAGAGTCCTCTCCTGCTGATGTTCAGGTGTATATCAGTATGTAGTGTCTCTACTTTAAAGAGTCCTCTCCTGCTGATGTTCAGGTGTATATCAGTATGTAGTGTCTCTACTTTAAAGAGTCCTCTCCTGCTGATGTTCAGGTGTATATCAGTATGTAGCGTCTCTACTTTAAAGAGTCCTCTCCTGCTGATGTTCAGGTGTATATCAGTATGTAGTGTCTCTACTTTAAAGAGTCCTCTCCTGCTGATGTTCAGGTGTATATCAGTATGTAGTGTCTCTACTTTAAAGGGTCCTCTCCTGCTGATGTTCAGGTGTATATCAGTATGTAGTGTCTCTACTTTAAAGAGTCCTCTCCTGCTGATGTTCAGGTGTATATCAGTATGTAGTGTCTCTACTTTAAAGAGTCCTCTCCTGCTGATGTTCAGGTGTATATCAGTATGTAGCGTCTCTACTTTAAAGAGTCCTCTCCTGCTGATGTTCAGGTGTATATCAGTATGTAGTGTCTCTACTTTAAAGAGTCCTCTCCTGCTGATGTTCAGGTGTATATCAGTATGTAGTGTCTCTACTTTAAAGGGTCCTCTCCTGCTGATGTTCAGGTGTATATCAGTATGTAGTGTCTCTACTTTAAAGAGTCCTCTCCTGCTGATGTTCAGGTGTATATCAGTATGTAGTGTCTCTACTTTAAAGAGTCCTCTCCTGCTGATGTTCAGGTGTATATCAGTATGTAGTGTCTCTACACTAAAGGGCCTCTTTAAATTAAAAGGCAAACAGAAGTCAGACATTATTCCTTCTAATGGAATTAGAATTGGCTCCAAAGCGAGGTTTGGCGTCTGAGTGAAAACATTATAACTTTATTCTCGTTGCCCTTGGTTTCAACAGCCAGGGTTGTAAAATGTCTGTCATTATGTATAGATAATATATATAATGGGAGCAACTTAAAAGCAGTGTCCTTCTACAGCTCTGAGCGAGGGGTAATATATGCATTACAATCTGATACCGGCCCCACACACATTCTGCATTACAGGAATGCACAGCATGTCAACAGCATACTGGTCTTTTTGAAACACGAGGCTCACAGGGACGAGGGGGGGGGCAGGAGCTCCAACAAGCCGTGCAGGACAGAGAGAGACCTTTAATAGCAAGGATTGAAAATTAGGCTACTTTAAACGATCCCATCCCATCAGTACACTTGTGTATATCACAAATAAATGTATCATCCAATTCACTTCAAATGTTAGCTTATGACGCATTATTTTCTATCATGATATGCCATAAAAAGCCCTTCATTCCTCCTTCTCTCCTCGGGTTAAAAACATTTAATAGGCGATTTTAAATAAAAGTCCTATCAGTAGACTTGGTAGAAAAAATAATCACAGTGAAGGCATCTCGTTGCTTTTGGCCGGTCCCATTATTCAATCCAATCTGAATTAACTTCAGATTTAGCTTCGGAGGCAGTTATTTGTATTTTGTTCGTGACAGGATGTATGAGTACCGAGAAGAACCGGGAGTCCTCCATCTTGTGACTGTGACTCCCTCTCTTGGATATCAGCGTGTGAAGGACACTGCTCAGGAACTAGCTGATGCTCTGTATGTGATGACTCCTTCCCTTCTGGAGAGGATCACTGTTCCCTCCTAACTAGGGGAACAAAGGGAAGTAACTAAACACCAAAATAACCGGGCGAGGTTAAAAGGAGAGGATCCTGCTGGAGCCACAAAGTGATGTTTTAATGGACAAAAGCAAACTAAAATAAACAATACACGAAAAGGAAAATTGGAGCACATCTAACAATTCACAAGAACACACGTAACAATCACAAATACATGGATCCTGAGATTCAAGCTCGAGCCGGTGACCAGTGATTATTAAACATTTTAAGTATTCAGAAAAAGACAGAATGTTGAGATTTCGAGAAAAAGTCAAATGTATTTTTAGATTTTGAGAAAAAAGTCAGGATTTTAGAAAAAAGTCACGATCTTGAGAAAAAGTCAAAATGTTGAGATTTTGAGAAAAATTAAGAATTTTCAGATTTAGAGAAAAAAAACATTTAGAGAAAAAAGTCAGTATTTTTAGATTTTGAGAAAAAGTCAGAATTTTGAAAGAAAGTCAGAATTTTGAGATCTTTAGAAAAAATTCGGAATTTTAAGATTTTTGGAAAATGTCGGAATATTTAGAGAAAAGTAAATTTTTTTTGAAAAAAGTCAGCATTTTTTGATTTTGAGAGAAAGTCAGGATTTTGAGAGAAAGTCAGGATTTTAGAAAAAAGTCACGATCTTTTAGAAAAAGTCAGGATTTTGAGAAAATGTTGAAAAAGTCAGGATTTTGAGAGAAAACGAAAATAAAGACGAACCTAGGAGAACCGGTATTCCTCCATCTCGTGACGGTGTAACTCCCTCTCTTGGATATCAGTGATGACTACTCTCTTTCTTGCAAGGATAATAAATACATGCATCCTGATATTGAAGCTCAAGCCGGTGATAACAAAAACACAGAGCCTTCTCCTCTAATGTCCTCGTTCTCTCCTCCTTCTCTCCTCAGGTGGAAGGAGCAGCGTACGTGGGGTCGTTTGCCTGGAAGTCTCAGAGCATCGGGATATGGGATCGCCCTCGAGGAGAGAACCTGCTGGACAGCGGGGCGCCTTTCTACGACACCTACCAGACCTCAGATGGAAAATACGTGGCCGTGGGCGCCATCGAACCGCAGTTTTACACTCAACTGCTGAAGGGTTCGTACTGCGCAGAACCGACAAACGGTTATATAACGCTGCTCTTATGAAGCCCCTCCTCAGACCCCTTTATTGGAGGACACACGGTGGAAGTGCTGAACGAATTTGGGTTTAAATCTGAAGAAATGGAGCAGATGATGACACACGGGAGGGTGGTGCAATCTAAGCAAAGTTGTAGACCTTAATTTTGCCTCCACCATTTAATGAGTGTACCAAACAAGGATCTTGTATTAAGTCTCAAGAATGCTGTTTGTCGGCCGGGGGAAAAACTTCATTCAGATATATTTACATATTTTTGCTTTATTCAAATATTGCGACTTCATGCTCTGTATATATGGCTCCTTATTTTCATCTGAAGTAACAGACAGAGAATCAGCACCTTTGAAACAGAGGGGATTATGGGTAATGCTACAATGATCTGTTTGGTGTTTCAGCCAATCAGAGACAGGCTCTGTATATATCTGAGACCCGTGATGAAAGACAGTATAATAGGAGACCTTTAAAGTAGTACGTGCAGACTGATGCTTAAAGGTCACCTATAATGCTAGCTCTCAGATATATACAGATATATAAAAACATGTCTATGAAGGGTTTTGCTCAGAACACCAAACAGACCATTCTAGCCACGCCTCATATCCCTCTGTTTCACTTCCTGTTTCTAAAGTGCTGATTTGGGGATAAAGCTTTGACAAAGAGAGGAGGGGTCTGAGCTCATGCGGGACCCGGCAGTAGTGTTAATTTCGTTGACTGTAACAAAATCATCATGCAATATCGTTGACGAAAAGTGACGAGACGAAAATTTAGTTTACTAAATAAAAACTATGCCAAAATCTCTCTTTACTTTCGTTGACGAAAAATGAGGAGACTAAATATTATCAAAGATAACGTTACATGTCTGATAGTCAGTTTTTCTCCCAGCAGTTCCATTTCCGGTGCTGCGGCTGGGCAGCAGCTGTGTGTCTGCGCTGCGGCTGGGCAGCAGCTGTGTGTCTGTGCTGCGGCTGGGCAGCAGCTGTGTGTCTGCGCTGCGGCTGGGCAGAGGCTGTGTGTCTGCGCTACGGCTGGGCAGCAGCTGTGTGTCTGCGCTGCGGCTGGGCAGCAGCTGTGTGTCTGCGCTGCGGCTGGGCAGCAGCTGTGTGTCTGCGCTGCGGCTGGGCAGCAGCTGTGTGTCTGTGCTGCGGCTGGGCAGCAGCTGTGTGTCTGCGCTGCGGCTGGGCAGAGGCTGTGTGTCTGCGCTACGGCTGGGCAGCAGCTGTGTGTCTGCGCTGCGGCTGGGCAGCAGCTGTGTGTCTGCGCTGCGGCTGGGCAGCAGCTGTGTGTCTGTGCTGCGGCTGGGCAGCAGCTGTGTGTCTGTGCTGTGGCTGGGCAGCGGCTGTGTGTCTGCGCTGCGGCTGGGCAGCAGCTGTGTGTCTGTGCTGCGCGCGGCGGTACATTTGAATTACACCGGGCAGCGGCACACTGTGAACTGTCAGGAAGACTCGGGTCTAACTCGTGGTCTAACTTACCTTATTCAACAGAAAATAAAATGGCAACAACAGGGTTTAGGAGCAGTGGTTGCGTTAACCGAATCCCCCCCCCGTCAGCTGATACATTGTGCACTCGACGGGTAATAATGGATTATGACGGAAATGTTACAATCCTGTCCGTCAAAACGACTGACAACGAAAAAGTCTAAAGCCACCACTGCTTGGGAGAAAGAAACGATGTGATATTTGGGCCCATTTTCGCTACAATGAGGCGGAGACAAAAAGCGAATGCATTGTTTCATCAGAAGGGAAGCAATGTGGCCAAAACACAGCTGGTACAAACACCACACAGGACAAGATATAATCCTATTGTGAAATACGTTTGACTAAAGTGACAATTTTTTTGGTTTTGGCTAGACTAGTTTGACTGAAATGTTCTATATAATCTGATGACTAAAAAAGACTCAACAGTTTTCATTGACAAAAAGTAAATAATTTGTTTTCTTTGACTAAAATAAGACTAAAATGCTCAGACTTTTAGTCGACTACTTCTTGACTTAATAAAAACAGGATGAAGGTGACTAAATATGACTAACATTTCACACAGGACTAAGACTAAAACTAAATAAAAAAATAGCTGACGAAATTAACACTACCCGGCAGCTACCGTCTAAACTAAATGCTGCCGTGATGAAACGCCATATCATGGATCATCAAGGATCTGAAACAGTCTGGAGCTCAAAGGCTTTCTCTCTTGCCGGTTACACCACAAGGTGAGTTCCTTTCTACTTCCTGCTTCTTCACACACATGCTCTCCAGCACAGGTTAGCTCTGAGTGTTAGCGACGCTAATGTCAACACCGACCATATTACGTCCAAAACAGGCGGGCATTGTTTCTGATAGCGACGTTTCTGATTGGCCCGTGGGTCCACATTTCAGATGTTACGTCATATCGGACGCAAATCTGGATCAGCTCCGTTGTTCCCCGTTTTTAGAGATTTGGGTACGGAGGAAAAGAGAGAGGGTTTATTTCCTGACGCTGCGTGAGTTCCCAGACACACCGGGGACACACCGGGGACACAGCGGGGACACACCGGGGACGCACTGGGGACACACCGGGGACACATGGTGATGCAGAGAAGACATCACAAAGTGCATTTTACATGATAGGTCCCCTTTAACATTTAATGTCCTCTTCCTATAGGCTTGGATCTGGACCCTGGATCTCTTCCTCCTCAGATGAGCTTCGCCGATTGGCCGGAGCTGAGGCGAATCTTCACCGAACGTTTTGCTTCTAAATCTCAGGAGGACTGGTCGCAGGTTTTTGACGGGACGGATGCGTGCGTCACACCTGTGCTTTCCTTCCAGCAGGTGAGCTCCCACCCTCACAACCAGGAGAGAAACTCCTTCCTCACGGACTCTAACGGGGAAGAGAGTCCTCGTCCGGCGCCGGTTCTGTCCAGAACTCCGGCAGAACCGAGCCTCTCCGCCAATCCCTTTATCGGAGAACACACGGTGGAAGTGCTGAACGAATTTGGGTTTAAATCTGAAGAAATAGAGCAGCTGATGACACTCGGGGTCGTGAAGGGGGATGCAATCAAAGCAAAGTTATAGACCTTTTTGGGTTCTTTTAAAAGCACAATATGTTGATCTGCATTCAAGCTAATTGAAATCAGAGGTGTTGAAGCTGCTTTTGGGGAAAATAACTAATTGCGATTCTTATTACTGATATCGCCATTGCCATATGATTTTCTGTATTAAAGGTAATTAATAAGTGTACCAGACGAGGGTTTTGTATTAAGTCTGTAGAATGCTGTTTGTAAGACTCGGCATATTTTTGCGTTATTCAAATATTTCGTTATCTGCGATTTGGATATTGCACAAGTCCGTCCATATTGTGCTTTTTATAAAATGCTCATTAATTGTGCAGCTCTAATTATAGTGCAGACACAAGCGCTGTCAGTTGTAAAAACAAAAGTATAGAAAATATATTTTTAATTATTATAAAATGAACAAAAAAAGGATAATAAATATAAAATCAAAACAAAATATTTTTGAAAAGTATTTTAAGAATTAAAGTGGATAATAAATAAATAAATAAATAAAAAATATATTATCAAACAAAAAATAAGAAAAAAATAAATATAAATTTCCCTTTTTAAAATGATTCGTACATCTAAAATAAAATGACTACAAGAAAATGTATACAACAAATGTACTCATAAAACTTAAGCAGTATATCAGAATTTAAAGTGAATACATGAGAGTAACACATGCGTCACTTCCGGGCGAAAATTACGGCCCCGCCCACTTTTGGGGGGAAACAACGCTGTAATTTGAACGAATTCGAATTCTGAAGTTTTTGCCAATCCGATCAGAAATGTAAGAAAACCGTGGATTTTCTGATCTTCAAAGAGCCCGAGTACGATGGCCAGACAGGCAAACAATTACATTAAATCATTGGAAATCGATCGAGACCGATTGTCGATTTTCAAATGATTGAATGTCATCGTATCGTAATCGGGCTCTTTGAAGATCAGAAAATCCACGGTTTTCTAAAATTTCTGATCGGATTGGCAAAAACGTTTGTATCGACCGCCGTTCAAAAGACAGCTTTGTTTTCCCCCAAAAGTCGGCGGGGCCGTAATTTTCGCCCGGAAGTTACGTAGGTGTTACTCTCATCCCTGAGGACATGCTTTCTTATGAACTACATGAATACATCTAATATGAATGTGGATCTGAATCCTTCTCCATCTGCTTCTCATTGCCTAACATTAATCAGATCCGACTGGGTTGTACTGGAGAGGTGTGTTTTGGTCAGTGTTTTGAAAGTGGGGGGGGTCGGTGCAGTCTCTGTGTTGTGGAAGGGAGTTCCAGATTGTGGGGGCGGTGACGGAGAAGGCTCTGACCCCCCGGAGGGTGGGGGCGGCGACGGAGAAGGCTCTGACCCCCCATAGGGTGGGGGCGGCGACGGAGAAGGCTCTGACCCCCCAGAGGGTGAGGGCGGCGACGGAGAAGGCTCTGTCCCTGAACATCTCCCTGAGCACAGCAGGTGATGTTGTAACAAAAATAATTGGTTTGCCATCGTCTGCCAATTTTCCAGGTAGTATTTATCCAATTAAATCAGATACTCATTCCATTTTCTGATGAGAGAGGCAGGGAATTATGTAAAATACTTTACCCTAACACTAATGAAAGCATATATATATAAATATCCGTGCATACAGCCGCATCTACGATGACTAAATAAAGTCATTATGAAACAGGTTATAATGAAAATACACAATACGTTTCGTTATTATTTTTCAAAACCCTCGGGGGACAAACTTTACTTTTGGGGTATATTTGGTTTTTTCCATCATCAAATACATTTTTCTGAATAATTATTATGAATAATAATAAATTGTATTTATAGCGTTTTTCTTGAACCTCAACGCTCAAGAAAAACGCTATAAATACAATTTATGTAAAGCATCATGTGATTTATTAAAAAATATTGTCATGTTGTGAATGTAAATGTAACCCCTAACTGTGAAACAATGTTGTAAAATAATCACAATAAAAATGCAAGTTTGTCCTCATGGGTGAAATATGTGAAATGTTGTTACTATGAAGGATTATTTTTAAAGAGACGACTGAAAGCAGCAGCACTGAAATGACTTTAGGCGCTTTCACACCAAGTACTTTTCCCAGGAATAGTTAGATCACGTTCACACCGGAATAAGTTCCCTGAGGGAGGATTAGGCAAATGAAGCCGCTGACGTCACTTCTTCTTCTTCTTCTTCGGGTTTACTGGCAGGCCGCAAACCACTTCACGGCGTATACTGCCGCCCGGAGTCCCCGGCCGGAAGTCCCCGGAGTTGGGGAAGGCTTCAGTAGAAGCTGCTGGGACTCCCAGCAGCTTCTACTGAAGCCTTCCGAGTAAATCGCCAGAACGCCGACACCTCCTCATCTCCACCGCTCCCATGTTTTATTTTGTGTTGCCATAAGTTAGTCTCTCTCCGTTGGTGCGCGGGGCTAATGCTAATGCTAATAATGCTAATGCAAGCAAATAAAATGGCGGCTTCACAAAATGTTTCCGAGTTTTACGGGCCGTGGTTTGCAATTCGCCCAGCCAATCAGAAATTGGAACCTTTTCCTCCCCAGGAAAGTACCTGCTCTCTAGCAGAGACTGAAAGGGGGGGAAAAGGTTCGCAAAAGTTTCCCGAAAAAAAGTTCTAGTTCCAGATCTTTTTGGTGTGAACGCAAAATCCCAGGAACTATCTGAACTATTCCTGGGAAAAGTACTCCGGTGTGAAAGCGCCTATTGTGACTGAACAATAAGATTAAGGGTTAATAGGATATAAAGCAGATTAGATTCCATTGTGCTTTTTACCATGAGCCCATTGGTTTCAAGCAGCACGGGGTCAGCATCAGGAATGTCACACCTCACAAAAGAAAACTCCAATATTTTAAGGATTTAAAGGTTTTATCATCATTACGCACAATACAGTACCGACAGCAATGAAAATCTTTAAGGCTCCTCAAACAATGCAATTTATAATATTCAAACCCACTGGAATCATTATATAAACAAGCACTCAAAACACTAGACAAGAAGCCGTTCCGGTATCATCATTGCCTCATTGTTAAAGAGTACAATCTGTTCAGCTGGGAAATCTCATAGTTTACAAAAATGTCTGCTTAGTTTATAAAATCATTCGTGGGTTGGCTCCTCCTCCTCTGGCTGGCTGCATCAGCCTAAAGCCCACCTCAACCAGGGCTAGGGGTGCGGCTAGGGGAGACGCACCATCCCATTTAGGAAAAGTGCATTTAGCCCGGCTGTCTTTCATTCCACATATCCCATCTTGGAGAGGTCACCTCCTGCCCTGCCGTGGTGCCCTTGAGCAAGGCACGGACACCCCCCTTCCCCCCCCACTCCCCGGGTGCTGTACAATAGCTTTTGGTTTTATTAAATGTGCTAGGACTGTCTGAGGGAAGAAAGCTTTTAGATGTGCAGCTCCTCTAACTTGGAACAGTCTGCAAAAAGAATGGAACATTACCAAGCTGGCACCACTACGTGTTTTAAAGCTCGGTTGGATGCTACTCACTCAGGTGCTGTTGGTACCTGGACATGTGGTTAGATATGTAAATTGTAATCCCTGTACATGTTGCTGTGTGATGTCCTTCTGTTGTTCTGTTGTTTATGTTTTGATGTCTTCTCGTAGAACCTACTGCTGCAGGTCTCCCTTGAAAAATGGGATTTTACCTGGACAAATAAAGGTGTTGAATTGAATAGCTGCCCACTGCTCCTCGTACTAGACTCCTGGCACTCGGATGGGTCAAAAGCAGAGAGCACATGTGACCGTGTGCTCTGCATGAGACCATCAAAGAGGGGTTCATCCCTCCCCATCTATTCTGTTAACTGGTTGGAAACGTTTATATAAATAGAATATTACATCACGGATTGTAAAATAAATACTGTTTACTGTAATAATATACACGCATGTGAAAAGGCATGTGCACGTCTCGGCAAAAAAGTGTCCAAATAAAGTACGTTGTTTTTACTTTAGCTTCTCAAAACCAATCGACTGTTGAAGCTCCTCTCTGAATCTCCAGGGAGCTGAAATGTGCACACAGGGTTCAAAGGTCACTTCTCCGCTGCCTCCGGACAGGACGACGGATTAGATTTCCTTTTCCAACAGATTGTCTGTATAATAAGGTGATTTCCAAAATGGCATTTTAAACAATCATCAGCTGCAAGGACAATGTTCTCCGTGCCAGAGACGTGCATTACTTTATACTGAAGACTTCTTCTTCTGCGGCATTAGAGGATCGAAACCCCACGGAGACGCAGGTGCTTCTTAATGTGCAGGAACATGAGCTATAAAGTCCTCAGGCGGCCACAGATGAGCTCTTATATATGGTACTGTATGCACTAGCCACTCAAACGACCTGAATATGTACCCAGAGTTCACGTGCGGTGATTGTCTGAAAAGCAAATGTGGACACTAATCAGAAATGAACGGTTTATCAGATCACACGTGGGTGGATTTCTGGGTACAAAGTGGACGATTTGGCCCATTTAAAGAGGCCCTATTACGCTTTGTATTGTGTTATATAAGTGTGTGTGCATGTTAATGGTCTGCAGAGGCTAAAATCTCTCCCACACGCATCCTGAAACGCCTCCATTAAAGTCCTTTGTTTACTTCTGGAACATAATGGCATCAGTAGAGACGCTACATACTGATATACACCTGAACATCAGCAGGAGAGGACTCTTTAAAGTAGAGACGCTACATACTGATATACACCTGAACATCAGCAGGAGAGGACTCTTTAAAGTAGAGACAGTACATACTGATATACACCTGAACATCAGCAGGAGAGGACTCTTTAAAGTAGAGACACTACATACTGATATACACCTGAACATCAGCAGGAGAGGACTCTTTAAAGTAGAGACACTACATACTGATATACACCTGAACATCAGCAGGAGAGGACTCTTTAAAGTAGAGACACTACATACTGATATACACCTGAACATCAGCAGGAGAGAACTCTTTAAAGGAGAGACGCTACATACTGATATACACCTGAACACCAGCAGGAGAGGACTCTTTAAAGTAGAGACACTACATACTGATATACACCTGAACATCAGCAGGAGAGGACTCTTTAAAGTAGAGACACTACATACTGATATACACCTGAACATCAGCCGGAGAGGACTCTTTAAAGTAGAGACACTACATACTGATATACACCTGAACATCAGCAGGAGAGGACTCTTTAAAGTATAGACTAACTATACCTGTATATATATATATGTATCTAATTCAATTCTGCAGTCTGTTTCCATGTAGGAATGCATCACCAGAATCAGAGCAGAGGAACAAACAAAGCAGGTTAGGCTCAGACTAACAAATACTTACATTAAACTGATTATTTGTTCAGCCGGTTAAGTTTGCCTTATCAAAGGCCCACAGTTGTATTTACTTTAATTATTTCAAACACAAGCGGCTTATGTTAATTTCAAAAGCAAATATTTGGCTGTTGATTCGATAACGAATGTGTTTATTCTGTGTATTCAGCCTCAAGGAGACACTGTCTTCGGTTGTGAAACAGTCAATGTAAACATGGACTTTTAAAGGAAAACTGTGCAGATATTTTCAAAGCTTTTTATCATCACTAAAGAGAGACGCACACAGCTGGGAGACCAGGGGACACTAAAGAGTGACGCACACAGCTGGGAGACCAGGGGACACTAAAGACAGACGCACACAGCTGGGAGACCAGGGGACACTAAAGAGTGACGCACACAGCTGGGAGACCAGGGGACACTAAAGAGTGACGCACACAGCTGGGAGACCAGGGGACACTAAAGAGTGACGCACACAGCTGGGAGACCAGGGGACACTAAAGAGTGACGCACACAGCTGGGAGACCAGGGGACACTAAAGAGTGACGCACACAGTTGGGAGACCAGGGGACACTAAAGAGTGACGCACACAGCTAGGGAGACCAGGGGACACTAAAGAGTGACGCACACAGCTGGGAGACCAGGGGACACTAAAGAGTGACGCACACAGCTGGGAGACCAGGGGACACTAAAGAGTGACGCACACAGCTGGGAGACCAGGGGACACTAAAGAGTGACGCACACAGCTGGGAGACCAGGGGACACTAAAGAGTGACGCACACAGCTGGGAGACCAGGGGACACCAAAGAGTGACGCACACAGCTGGGAGACCAGGGGACACCAAAGAGTGACGCACACAGCTGGGAGACCAGGGGACACTAAAGAGTGACGCACACAGCTGGGAGACCAGGGGACACTAAAGAGTGACGCACACAGCTGGGAGACCAGGGGACACTAAAGAGTGACGCACACAGCTGGAGACCAGGGGACACTAAAGAGTGACGCACACAGCTGGGAGACCAGGGGACACTAAAGAGTGAGGCACACAGCTGGGAGACCAGGGGTCACTAAAGAGTGACGCACACAGCTGGGAGACCAGGGGACACTAAAGAGTGACGCACACAGCTGGGAGACCAGGGGACACTAAAGAGTGACGCACACAGCTGGGAGACCAGGGGACACTAAAGAGTGACGCACACAGCTGGGAGACCAGGGGACACTAAAGAGTGACGCACACAGCTGGGAGACCAGGGGACACTAAAGAGTGACGCACACAGCTGGGAGACCAGGGGACACTAAAGAGTGAGGCACACAGTTGGGAGACCAGGGGACACTAAAGAGTGACGCACACAGCTGGGAGACCAGGGGACACTAAAGAGTGACGCACACAGCTGGGAGACCAGGGGACACTAAAGAGTGACGCACACAGCTGGGAGACCAGGGGACACTAAAGAGTGACGCACACAGCTGGGAGACCAGGGGACACTAAAGAGTGACGCACACAGCTGGGAGACCAGGGGACACTAAAGAGTGACGCACACAGCTGGGAGACCAGGGGACACTAAAGAGTGACGCACACAGCTGGGAGACCAGGGGACACTAAAGAGTGACGCACACAGCTGGGAGACCAGGGGACACTAAAGAGTGACGCACACAGCTGGGAGACCAGGGGACACTAAAGAGTGACGCACACAGCTGGGAGACCAGGGGACACTAAAGAGTGACGCACACAGCTGGGAGACCAGGGGACACTAAAGAGTGACGCACACAGCTGGGAGACCAGGGGACACTAAAGAGTGAGGCACACAGCTGGGAGACCAGGGGTCACTAAAGAGTGACGCACACAGCTGGGAGACCAGGGGACACTAAAGAGTGACGCACACAGCTGGGAGACCAGGGGACACTAAAGAGTGACGCACACAGCTGGGAGACCAGGGGACACTAAAGAGTGACGCACACAGCTGGGAGACCAGGGGACACTAAAGAGTGACGCACACAGCTGGGAGACCAGGGGACACTAAAGAGTGACGCACACAGCTGGGAGACCAGGGGACACTAAAGAGTGACGCACACAGCTGGGAGACCAGGGGACACTAAAGAGTGACGCACACAGCTGGGAGACCAGGGGACACTAAAGAGTGACGCACACAGCTGGGAGACCAGGGGACACTAAAGAGTGACGCACACAGCTGGGAGACCAGGGGACACTAAAGAGTGACGCACACAGCTGGGAGACCAGGGGACACTAAAGAGTGACGCACACAGCTGGGAGACCAGGGGACACTAAAGAGTGACGCACACAGCTGGGAGACCAGGGGACACCAAAGAGTGACGCACACAGCTGGGAGACCAGGGGACACTAAAGAGTGACGCACACAGCTGGGAGACCAGGGGACACTAAAGAGTGACGCACACAGCTGGGAGACCAGGGGACACTAAAGAGTGACGCACACAGCTGGGAGACCAGGGGACACTAAAGAGTGACGCACACAGCTGGGAGACCAGGGGACACTAAAGAGTGACGCACACAGCTGGGAGACCAGGGGACACTAAAGAGTGACGCACACAGCTGGAGACCAGGGGACACTAAAGAGTGAGGCACACAGCTGGGAGACCAGGGGTCACTAAAGAGTGACGCACACAGCTGGGAGACCAGGGGACACTAAAGAGTGACGCACACAGCTGGGAGACCAGGGGACACTAAAGAGTGACGCACACAGCTGGGAGACCAGGGGACACTAAAGAGTGACGCACACAGCTGGGAGACCAGGGGACACTAAAGAGTGACGCACACAGCTGGGAGACCAGGGGACACTAAAGAGTGACGCACACAGCTGGGAGACCAGGGGACACTAAAGAGTGACGCACACAGCTGGGAGACCAGGGGACACTAAAGAGTGACGCACACAGCTGGAGACCAGGGGACACTAAAGAGTGACGCACACAGCTGGGAGACCAGGGGACACTAAAGAGTGAGGCACACAGCTGGGAGACCAGGGGACACTAAAGAGTGACGCACACAGCTGGGAGACCAGGGGACACTAAAGAGTGACGCACACAGCTGGGAGACCAGGGGACACTAAAGAGTGACGCACACAGCTGGGAGACCAGGGGACACTAAAGAGTGACGCACACAGCTGGGAGACCAGGGGACACTAAAGAGTGACGCACACAGCTGGGAGACCAGGGGACACTAAAGAGTGACGCACACAGCTGGGAGACCAGGGGACACTAAAGAGTGACGCACACAGCTGGGAGACCAGGGGACACTAAAGAGTGACGCACACAGGGGACACTAAAGAGAGACCGGACTGTTCCCTCCGTCTCACAGTTGTAGTTTACGGCATGATGCAAGTATGTGAGGAATGTGTGCAGTGTGACTCGCGACATCTGACTCTCCGTGCCGACGGGATCTGTGAGCATGAGATTACTGCAGGTTCAAAAACACGAATTGATCCAAATAGTTTAGGGCTATTAAATCAGGTTTCTACTTTGAATATTTAAAGATCTTAAGTGTAACTAAATGGCATATCTTATGTGGGCTGGCAAACTGAATTATGTTATGTTGATTTTAATTGACGACATTCACCATTTCATTCGCGGAAGTAATTAACTTTTAACACAGTACGGCATTAAATCAGAATAATAAAAGATATTTATCCCGAGGGAAATTGGGTTTTGTTTGAATCAAATAAATAATATACAAAATAGAAAACACACATGTATATTAATATAAGAAGTGAAAGCCCTCAAACACCTTATCATAACAGATCGCGAGGACGACAGCATCACCTCTTCACCTTCGAAATCAGAAAATGTTGTTATTTGGTTATGAAAATAAATTCTGATTAGCATATATTGTATCTGGTTATTAATTAAGTCCATTAACGCATGTAGGCTTTTATATGCAAATGTGGCGATGATGATAACACATCGGATTCATGGAAATACAACGCATAATTAAAGCAGTATATTTAATAAAGAGTCAAGCACATAATGAAACTTAATTAGTGTACACATGAACGTGTTAAAGAAGGCACGTGGCAGCCTGGAATAACGAAACTAAAGTGCATCCCTTTAGCATTAAACAGCCCTGAGTGTGTGTTATATATTAATATTCCCTCACGTGTGCGTCCGTACGTCAGCGTGTGCACCCGGAGCAATCTCACCCCGTCTTTCAAATGAATATTCCTTGATTGTCTAACCTTTTCCGTTCCCTTCTCCCTCCTCGAGGATCACATGGATCATCACTTGATCTGCGTTAAGTGCTGCAGAGCGGCCAGACGAGCCCTTGTGATTTCAAGCTTTGCTGAAGAACACATCCATCAACACACGTGCTCTCAAACACGGGAATGTCCTTGCTTTATCCCACCAAGTGTTATGAATGCATGGGCAGGCTGGTAAAAATAATAATATTTTGAATATAATATATAATTTTAATAATAAAATAATATCGCAGCGCAGGACAGAAATCCTTTTAAAATAGCTAAAAAACCTTTTCCTTTTCCCACAGAGACGAGATGTCCTCCCGAGTAATTGCCTCCATGATTGACAGGTGTGTAACATACACTGAGAGTCCTCCAGTGCTGATAGAAGTGTCAGCTTTTTGAGTTGAACAGAAGTTTTGTTAAAGTGCGTCGTTAAAATAAAGTTTGGTACACTGTCGTGCCTTTCAGTGGAAGTTCAACAGCTCGTTAACGAAGACGATTGATGATCGAAGTGTCCAATCAGACGTCTGTATTGCCTCAAAGCAGATGTGATGGGACTGGAGCCATCAATTATAATACAATCAATATCTGAATACCTTTATTGACTTTCATCCAGAGGCTTTCGGAGGATGCCCAGTATTTTTCTCGTTTGTTAAAACTGAAATAAATTAATCAGCATTCAAGCAGACGAATTAAAACCCAGCCGAACAAATAACTCACAAAACATTGAAATCAAAAATCACTTTTTCTCCTGACCACGCCCCCTTTAAACCGACCCTGTGTGTAGTGCATGTGAATGGTCTGCTGAGACTGAAATCCCTGTGTAGGATGCATGTTGTTAACCATTAAAAGGGCAAGCACATACAAATAATATGTGTTCTATTATATCTAGGCTAAGATTTCATGGTTTCTTAAAAAAATCGGTCTTACGAGATACGCTGCACATTTGATATACTATCACCCCCATATTACCCCTATATAATACACATGTTCTACTCAGAGTACACCCCTTCTACATATTACACAACATTACACCAATGTGACACATGCTACACAAAGCCTGTGTATAGGAAGGGTTTGAAGACGGGCTTTTCTTTCGTTGAAGGCTTCTAATTCTCTCGGTTACTGCAAGGCCACCGCTAGTGGTTGCTGAAATGTTCTCTACTGTCCTCAGGATTCACAGAAATCCCCGGATACCTTTTCTAATTGCCTCTCCAGGGTTTTCTACAACAAGGCTGCTTGCTAGAAGCTTTGTTAGGCTGTGAGAGAAATGATAAGAGTGCATGCTCTCGGACGGAAATACAGATAACTCTGTTTCAGCGACCGATGATAATGTTCCCCTAAAGCGCCTTAATCGTCTATTTTACTCTAAATGGGATCATAATGCACGAAATGACCATCATGCTGGACTAGAGAAGACTTTAAACTAGAGATCGAGACCATAAGAAAATGTTAACTGAGGTTTTAAATTAAGTGAGAATAAGGACATTTATTGTAGACTCCTATACAATTCCTTCTGTATAAACGTCCTGACCCACCAAACGGACACCAAACGGACACCAAACGGACACCAAACGGACACGTCCCGAAGGAACGTCGCCTCACGTCGCCTAGCGTCGCCTCACGTCGCCTCACGTCGCCTAGCGTCGCCTCATGTCGCCCCGCGTCGCCTCATGTCGCCCCCCCCCTCCCTGCGTCTTGGCCATGTGTCGTACTGGAACGCACCGCAATGACTTCAGCCAACGGCCAAGAAGCACGGACGAACTGCGCATGCGTGAGTGGCAATACCTCTCCCTACCAGCAGGCGGCGGTAGTGTGTATTCGTCATTCAAAAGAGGCAACAACCGGAAGACAGGCTGCGTGATAACCGAGAGAAGAAGAACAGACTGCGTGATATAGACAAACAACAAATAGCGTGCGTTCCATGTTCCCTCGACAGCGAGGAGCTCACCTGAGTCGAGAGCTGGAGGTAAATGAAATCTCACATTTGCCTTCTTAATCGTTTGTTTGGGTCCCTCACTTCCGTTTCGCTTCTCATGCACTGATTCGCTAGCTGAACAGCCAATCAGAGTGATTTCTTTGGCCGACGGCCTCCCGATTCAACGTGTCGAATCGGCGGCGGAAGGCATCGGCACGACGGGGCGGGACACACCAATCTGAGTAGGGCGACAGGACGCTCATCGACGGCCGGAATCGGCTCGGTGTGTCCGGACCCTAATGGGGACAATGCAGGACTCAGTTATTCCACATGTTGAGCCGCTGAGGGTGCTAGATTACATATTTAAAGATCACCAAAGTGCCCGAGGGAAATATTGAATGGATGTACCGAATTTCGTGGCAATACATCCAATAGTTTTCAAGATATTTCACAAATATAAACCTCACAGTTGCCCTGAAGACATGATCACTAAATTCATCGGGGTTCATCCTCTGGGGAACTTGAATGTCAGTGCAAATGTCTACGACATGTTTAACTCAGTCGCTGCAGATAGAGCCGTTGATTACGGCACTTTTTGATCTGGTTTTGATCAACTTTTCTCCCAACCTAATGAGCCCTAGATTAATATCCAAGCCCGTCTACTTCGACTTCATCTCGTCTGAAAGCTTCCGTTCAGCTTCTTATCATTCCAGTAGTGCCTCTTCACTCATGTCCTTCGCAGATAAACGAGCTCTCTGAGGGTTCGGCTTCCTTAATGACTAACAAACGGGCCACGGTGAAAACATGTGATGGACTAAAGATCACAAAGTGTTTTCCTTTTACCCCGAGGGCAACATGAATGTTATACTGAGTGTTAGAACATTACATTCAATGGCGTTGTACTCAAAGACACGCATTCTAACCCCATGGTGGCGCTATAAGTAAAGTCACATAATCCTTTGTCGAGATATCTGAGCTTGAATCTTGGCTCCGAAGAGATTAACTATTCATGGGAAGGCAATGTTTGATCCCAGTGACTGGTTTTAATGAGCTCATAAGCCCCAAAGTGACATAGCGTTACTTATTATTCAAATATCGCCTCAAATATGGGGCGATATTATGCTAATTGTGTGTATGTTGCACCTCCGGGATGAGTTTCCATGCTTTAATCTTCAAAAGGTCTTCATTTTTCTCCCTTTCGAATGAACAGAGGGATTTTCGCCTTTGTAGACCGTTGACATGCACACAAACCTACACTAAAGGCGTGTGAACACCCCAACAGAGCGTAATAGGGTTCTTGCTTTGGACCCACAGTCCATAGAGCGGATGGACACAAAGTAGTGAAGAAGGAAAGTTTAAAGAAGTGATTGCGTTTCGTCCTGAGGCGAACTCTGTGTCCAATTACCGTCCCACACAAACTAAAACGCTCGGCTCGTACTGGCGCCGGAGGGCGAGTTATTTAATCGTCTAAGTTTAGTGGAACATGAATGTTTGGACACACTTTCACGGTGGTCTGTTGAATTTGTGGAGACATGTTTCAGGGGTTAATTGGGGTTTCACGCGTGGCGCCAAAACAGAACGTCTCAATTAACACGCACTGATTGGAGCGGAGAAAAAAGGGCCTGTCTTATTTTTCACCCTCCAACTTCACCTCCCAATTAGGCACACACACACACAAACGCACACACACAGACACACGTGCGCACGCACACACACACACACACACACTTCTTTTGGTATACAGTAGTATCAACTGCTTTGAGCACCAGACAAAGTGAAATGTTTTATTATCATTATAGTAACTCCACTCCAATGTTTACATTTGTATGCATTATTAAATTAATAAAACCTGGAAAATCCATCCATCTTCTCCCCTTCTCCGTGGTCAGGTCTCGGGGGTATCAGTTCCAGCAGAGAGCCCCAAACGTCCCTTTCCCCTCATCAAGCAGCTCTGCCTGGGGGGGTCCCAAGGCGCTCCCAGGCCAGAAGAGATATAACCCCTCCACCTGGTCCTAGGTCGACCCCTCGGTCTCCTCCCAGCTGGGAACGTGTGCTCTCTAATATTGATGACCTTTGGACACGGAGGGACAAGAAATCAATATTCCTTTCTCATGTTCGATTGCTTCAATTGCATTCTAGAATACACGCCTGGATCTCAGCGTGGTCTTTGAGACACTAATATCTCAACAACAACGAGATAGATTGACTTGTCATTTTGTACAAACAATGCTCGTCTCGTCCGTGTCTCTACTTTAAAGAGTCCTCTCCTGCTGATGTTCAGGTGTATATCAGTATGTAGCGTCTCTACTTTAAAGAGTCCTCTCCTGCTGATGTTCAGGTGTATATCAGTATGTAGCGTCTCTACTTTAAAGAGTCCTCTCCTGCTGATGTTCAGGTGTATATCAGTATGTAGTGTCTCTACTTTAAAGAGTCCTCTCCTGCTGATGTTCAGGTGTATATCAGTATGTAGTGTCTCTACTTTAAAGAGTCCTCTCCTGCTGATGTTCAGGTGTATATCAGTATGTAGCGTCTCTACTTTAAAGAGTCCTCTCCTGCTGATGTTCAGGTATATATCAGTATGTAGTGTCTCTACTTTAAAGAGTCCTCTCCTGCTGATGTTCAGGTGTATATCAGTATGTAGCGTCTCTACTTTAAAGAGTCCTCTCCTGCTGATGTTCAGGTGTATATCAGTATGTAGCGTCTCTACTTTAAAGAGTCCTCTCCTGCTGATGTTCAGGTGTATATCAGTATGTAGTGTCTCTACTTTAAAGAGTCCTCTCCTGCTGATGTTCAGGTATATATCAGTATGTAGTGTCTCTACTTTAAAGAGTCCTCTCCTGCTGATGTTCAGGTGTATATCAGTATGTAGTGTCTCTACTTTAAAGAGTCCTCTCCTGCTGATGTTCAGGTGTATATCAGTATGTAGCGTCTCTACTTTAAAGAGTCCTCTCCTGCTGATGTTCAGGTGTGTATCAGTATGCAGTGTCTCTACTTTAAAGAGTCCTCTCTTGCTGATGTTCAGGTGTATATCAGTATGTAGTGTCTCTACTTTAAAGAGTCCTCTCCTGCTGATGTTCAGGTGTATATCAGTATGTAGTGTCTCTACTTTAAAGAGTCCTCTCCTGCTGATGCTCTGGTGTATATCAGTATGTAGTGTCTCTACTTACACTACACCAGTATATCAGTGAAAATGTATTAACAACACATTCCTGTAAACAATGGCTGTTAATAGTTTTGTTTACTATGTATTCTTAGCTACAAATTATATTATTTGATTATATCAGCGATGCCTGATCCACATGGAATTAATAATCTGCAGCTAGACTATTGTATAGACATTACATCACATTTAGCTGACGCTTTTATCCAAAGCGACTTAAGGCCCTGACACACCAAGCAGTCACCAGAGGACTAGCCGACGCTGAAGTCGGCTGTTGCCTGGCCGTGTTCTCCTGCGTCTTGGCCATGTGTCGCACGGGAACACACCGCACCGACTTCAGTGCGTGAGTGGCAATAACTCTCCTTACCAGCAGGCGGCGGTAGTGTGTATTCGTCATTCAAAAGAGGCAACAACCGGAAGACAGAGAAGAAGAAGAGTATCTTTTCTCCGTAATATCACACAGAGCTGGCGGATCAAGGTGATGAGCAGGTCTTCGTTTGCATCGTTCCAGATCGCCATGATGAGATGGAAATGAATAGCAGTCTGTGTGTGCCTTCTTAAATCATTTGTTTACGTCCCTCATTTCCGCTTCGCTTCTCATGCACTGATTCGCTAGCTGAACAGCCAATCAGAGTGATTATTTGGTCCGACTGCCAGACCCGATGCATGGCCGATTCAACATGTTGAATCGGCCATGCATCGGGTCGGGCAGTCCAAACAAGGCGTGTCACGGTCGACGGTGCGGGACACACCAACCTGACTACGGCGCCGCGAATGCCCGACGGCCTCTGACTCCCAAAATCGGGTTGGTGTGTCAGGGCCTTTACAATAAGTGCGTTCGACCAAGAAGACACAAACTTGAAGAAAACAGAATCATCAAGTACATCAGGTTTCATAGAGCCAACATTTCAAGTGCTACTCAACTGGCTTTAGATAAGCCAGCCCTTTGTTAGTATATAAGTGCTTTGTTAGTATATAAGTGCTTTGTTAGTAGTTCTATCCTCGAAGTGGAGTCGAGAGAGATGAGTTTTCAGTCTGCGCCGGAAGGTGTGTGAGCTTTCTGCTGTCCTGATGTCAATGGGAGCTCATTCCACCATCTTGGAGCCAGGACAGCAAACCCACGTGTTTCTGCTGATGGGAACTTGGGTCCCCCTCGCAGCGAGGGTGCAGCGAGCCGTTTGGCTGATGCAGAGCGGAGTGCACGTGCTGGGGTGTATGGTTTAACCATGTCCTGGATGTAGGAAGGGCCAGATCCATTCGCAGCATGGTACGCAAGCACCAGGGTCTGGAAGTGGATTCTAGCAGTTACCGGAAGCCTTTGTTTTATAACTGCGTAATAATCTGCACTGAAACTACAGCTGTTCAATAATAAGAGTATACTGTATATTATCCTAAGAAAAAGATAGCAATACAACAATGTACACACATACTACATTACGAGCTACATTTAAAATAAAAATGTGAGCAAAATATCCTTTCTTTGCAATAAAATGTCTTTTAAATGAATAACGGATAGTGAGCGGGGAGTGTGTGGAAGGGGATACTGCTTATAATTTATATTTGTATTTAAACTTATAAAAATGAAATGCTTTTCTGCGTGTATGTCCTTACTCCACTAGTTCATAATGCTATCTGTTTTATCGTTTCTTTGTATTTTCTAAAGTACTAAAGAAAGTTCTAAAGTAAAAAGCGATATTATTTAAATGTATTATCATTTTTTTTAATGTATTATTATTTTCATCATTGCTTTATGTTATTATTACTTAATTCGTGTTCTGACTGGACGCCCCTGCAGAACTGCCACGTGAGTCTTTCCTGTGCCTGCTGTTGGCCGCCCAGGTGCATTGTGGTTAAGAGTTATCATGTTGAGGATATGAAGGAGGTGAGTCAGCACAGTAGGACCCGACCTCTGCGAGAACACAACATCTGTGAACACGCTGTAATACCAGAATGAAAAACCTTTCCCCTCGAGTGCTCACATGCTGCTTCTCCGTCTGAATGAAGCTCTTGTGTTTTCTTGAGGGCCGGTCTGCTGATTCTGTGAATGACGGAAGGCCTCTGCATGACCTCTGCATGACCTCTGTCTTTGAGAACTCTGTTATGACGGAAAGAAAAGTCCACAGTGAGGAGTTCCTGAAAAAGATTTCTGAAATAGAAATCGTAATCCTTTAAACACTCCTTGTTTCCACGCACACAGCTGGGAGACCAGGGGACACTAAAGAGTGACGCACACAGCCGGGAGACCAGGGGACACTAAAGAGTGACGCACACAGCTGGAGACCAGGGGACACTAAAGAGTGACGCACACAGCTGGGAGACCAGGGGACACTAAAGAGTGACGCACACAGCCGGGAGACCAGGGGACACTAAAGAGTGACGCACACAGCTGGAGACCAGGGGACACTAAAGGGTGACGCACACAGCTCGGAGACCAGGGGACACTAAAGAGTGACGCACACAGCTGCGAGATCAGGAGACACTAAAGGGTGACGCACACAGCTGGAGACCAGGGGACACTAAAGAGTGACGCACACAGCTGGGAGACCAGGGGACACTAAAGAGTGACGCACACAGCTGGGAGACCAGGGGACACTAAAGGGTGACGCACACAGCTGGGAGACCAGGGGACACTAAAGAGTGACGCACACAGCTGGGAGACCAGGGGACACTAAAGAGTGACGCACACAGCTGGGAGACCAGGAGACACTAAAGCGTGACGCACACAGCTGGGACACTAAAGAGTGACGCACACAGCTGGAGACCAGGGACACTAAGGAGTGACGCACACAGCTCGAGACCAGGGGACACTAAAGAGTGACGCACACAGCTGGGAGACCAGGGGACACTAAAGAGTGACGCACACAGCTGGGAGACCAGGGTACACTCAGGAGTGACGCACACAGCTGGGAGACCAGGGGACACTAAAAAGTGACGCACACAGCTGGGAGACCAGGGGACACTAAAGAGTGACACACACACACAGCTGGGAGACCAGGGGACACTAAAGGGTGACGCACACAGCTGGGAGACCAGGGGACACTAAAGGGTGACGCACACAGCTGGGAGACCAGGGGACATTAAAGAGTGACGCACACAGCTGGGAGACCAGGGGACACTAACGGGTGACGCACACAGCTGGGAGACCAGGGGACACTAAAGGGTGACGCACACAGCTGGGAGATCAGGGGACACTAAAGAGTGACGCACACAGCCGGGAGACCAGGGGACACTAAAGAGTGACGCACACAGCTGGGAGACCAGGGGACACTAAAGGGTGACGCACACAGCTGGGAGACCAGGGGACACTAAAGAGTGACGCTCACAGTTGGGAGACCAGGGGACACTAAAGAGTGACACACACAGCTGGGAGGCCAGGGGACACTAAAGACTGACGCACACAGCTGGGAGACCAGGGGACACTAAAGAGTGACGCACACAGCTGGGAGACCAGGGCACACTAAAGAGTGACACACACAGCTGGGAGACCAGGGGACACTGAAGAGTGACGCACACAGCTGGGAGACCAGGGACACTAAGGAGTGACGCACACAGCTCGAGACCAGGGGACACTAAAGAGTGACGCACACAGCTGGGAGACCAGGGGACACTAAAGAGTGACGTACACAGCTGGGAGACATGGGGACATTAAAAAGTGACGCACACAGCAGGTTCAGAATTATAAAGTTGGACAATTGTCTCTGTCGTTGGAAACTTACCTAAAATGTTGTATGGTGTTATTTTAACTCTGTGGTCACATGACTCCTTCTGAGGTCACTGCAGATCTGCTGCAAGCTAGCTAGCTAACGTAGCTAACCTTGTCTTTTCAGATATACCGACGAAGCACTAAGTTATCGCTGCGCAGCTTCAACCCAAAATCGTGGTAAGTTACATGATGGGGTCTTGCATTTTTCCCCATAGAGAAAGTCCCCTTAGTGTCAGTACGTTAACAATGTCCCCATAACACCAGTAAAACAAACACACACGCACACACACACACACACAAGTAACCTTGTACTTTCTACACTAATGCATGTAAGTGGAAGTCAACACTAGAAAGCAATCACATTGATTTCAAGCTTAGCAATTATAAGACAATCAGCTGTGAATCCCTTAGAAGAAAGATGTGCTAGATTAACCACGTCAGAGGAATAAAGAAATGTAATACAATTAATTTATAAAAGCAAGATGAATGTGAACATAATTACAAGGCGGATCATCATTACGAGCTGGCAACTTAATTGTAGATGAAAGACAAAACTGTAAATGGAAAAGCAGTGAAGTGAATAAGAATCCTTTTTGTTTTAACTTGCAAATCCATTTAAAGTCACAGTCATTTCTCGTCTCTTCACTTTGCACAATGCATGAATAAGCTTTTTGAATGTGTCAATACATGAAGGAAGTGTTCAGTCAAAGAGAAGTAACAAAGACTTCTGGTTGATCAGAGATGGCAAAAGTACACACATCCTTTACTTCTTTAGAGAAGACCAGGAAGTGATGGATACACGGATCGTGTTCAAATCAATAGGCACGCAATGACTCTAAAGAATAATGATCACGCACCCAACACACATTCAGACTAAAGGAACCAGCTGTTTGGGAAAATGAGAGAAGTAGAAAGTACAGGTATTTGAGTTCAACATGAGAGAAGTAGAAAGTACAGGTATTTGTGTTCAACATGAGAGAAGTAGAAAGTACAGGTATTTGTGTTCAACATGAGAGAAGTAGAAAGTACAGGTATTTGAGTTCAACATGAGAGAAGTAGAAAGTACAGGTATTTGTGTTCAACATGAGAGAAGTAGAAAGTACAGGTATTTGAGTTCAACATGAGAGAAGTAGAAAGTACAGGTATTTGTGTTCAACATGAGAGAAGTAGAAAGTACAGGTATTTGAGTTCAACATGTAAGAAGTAGAAAGTACAGGTATTTGAGTTCAACATGTAAGAAGTAGAAAGTACAGGTATTTGTGTTCAACATGAGAGAAGTAGAAAGTACAGGTATTTGAGTTCAACATGAGAGAAGTAGAAAGTACAGGTATTTGTGTTCAACATGAGAGAAGTAGAAAGTACAGGTATTTGAGTTCAACATGAGAGAAGTAGAAAGTACAGGTATTTGAGTTCAACATGAGAGAAGTAGAAAGTACAGGTATTTGAGTTCAACATGAGAGAAGTAGAAAGTACAGGTATTTGAGTTCAACATGAGAGAAGTAGAAAGTACAGGTATTTGAGTTCAACATGTAAGAAGTAGAAAGTACAGGTATTTGAGTTCAACATGTAAGAAGTAGAAAGTACAGGTATTTGTGTTCAACATGTAAGAAGTAGAAAGTACAGGTATTTGTGTTCAACATGAGAGAAGTAGAAAGTACAGGTATTTGAGTTCAACATGTAAGAAGTAGAAAGTACAGGTATTTGAGTTCAACATGTAAGAAGTAGAAAGTACAGGTATTTGGGTTCAACATGTAAGAAGTAGAAAGTACAGGTATTTGGGTTCAACATGTAAGAAGTAGAAAGTACAGGTATTTGAGTTCAACATTTGAGAAGTAGAAAGTACAGGTATTTGAGTTCAACATGTAAGAAGTAGAAAGTTCAGGTATTTGAGTTCAACATGTAAGAAGTAGAAAGTACAGGTATTTGTGTTCAACATGAGAGAAGTAGAAAGTACAGGTATTTGAGTTCAACATGTGAGAAGTAGAAAGTTCAGGTATTTGAGTTCAACATGTAAGAAGTAGAAAGTACAGGTATTTGTGTTCAACATGAGAGAAGTAGAAAGTACAGGCATTTGAGTTCAACATGTAAGAAGTAGAAAGTACAGGTATTTGAGTTCAACATGTAAGAAGTAGAAAGTACAGGTATTTGTGTTCAACATGAGAGAAGTAGAAAGTACAGGTATTTGTGTTCAACATGAGAGAAGTAGAAAGTACAGGTGTTTGAGTTCAACATGTAAGAAGTAGAAAGTACAGGTATTTGTGTTCAACATGAGAGAAGTAGAAAGTACAGGTATTTGAGTTCAACATGAGAGAAGTAGAAAGTACAGGTATTTGGGTTCAACATGTAGGAAGTAGAAAGTACAGGTATTTGAGTTCAACATGAGAGAAGTAGAAAGTATAGGTATTTGTGTTCAACATCTAAGAAGTAGAAAGTACAGGTATTTGAGTTCAACATGTAAGAAGTACAAAGTACAGGTATTTGAGTTCAACATGTGAGAAGTAGAAATACAGGTATCTGAGTTCAACATGTGAGAAGTAGAAAGTACAGGTATTTGAGTTCAACGTGTAAGAAGTAGAAAGTACAAGTATTTGAGTTCAACATGAGAGAAGTAGAAAGTACAGGTATTTGAGTTCAACATGTGAGAAGTAGAAAGTACAGGTATTTGAGTTCAACATGTAAGAAGTCAACGTAAAAAGTCGTCAGAAATATAAGTAGTTGAGTAAAGTACTGAAACCAGACAAATGTACTTAAGTTCAGTCACAAAGTATTTGTACTCTACTACTGCCCATCTCTGTGGTTGATCATCGGTGGCAAACCAAAAGAACAGATGACACACACACACACACACACACACACGCACAGACACACTCACATGAGCCGCCTCAGGCCTTTACTGCAGCACTTTGAAAACATCTCAAAAGGGGAAGAGCCCTTCAGTAACCCTTAAATACTCCCCCCTGCTCTCCCTCCTCCCTTCCCCCTGTTGGTCTTCAGCGCTCGTGGACCTGAAGTAAATCCTTGTGGACCGGTCGCTCAGCTATGCAGTAAAAAGAGAGGCGGATTAGCTTAAACTGAGCGAAGCATTTGACGTTTCCTCATCACCCGGCGGACCCTATTCTCCATTTCTTTTCACCTACACTTTCCTTCCTTCCTTCCTTCCCCTCTTTCTCATCTAGGTTCCTCCCTTTTCTCCCCCTCTTTCTCCCCCTTTTCTCCCAGCCATGACCCTGTTATCAGGGGACCAGTCTGTGAGTTCTCAGCCCTGCAGAATCCCAGAGGCCGGTAAACACATCACGTCTTCCCTGTACCCACAGACGGACTTCACCAAAGAAACCTTCATGGAAAGTGGGGAAAGTGGTGTCTTTGGAGCCGTGGAGCCACACAGGCACTCCAGAGGACGCCTAATTCTCCACGCCACGGTAATGTTTGGACGGGAGTTCTGTTACGCCGTGGAGGCCGCCTTCGTCACGCCGGTGCTTCTGAGCGTGGGTCTTCCTCAGAGTTTGTACAGCTTGGTGTGGTTGATCAGCCCCATTTTGGGCTTCCTGCTGCAGCCGGTCATCGGCAGCGCCAGCGACTACTGCCGCTCGTCGTGGGGCCGCCGGAGGCCGTACATCCTGACTCTGGGGGTCCTGATGCTGGTGGGACTCACTCTGTTCCTCAATGGAGACGCTGTGGTCTCAGGTGAGTCAAGAGGGAGGATAAAGAGATCCAGGACGAGATGGCAAAAGTACACACAACCGTTACTCAAGTAGAAGTACAGATACTCGTGTTTTAAAAGTACTCTGGTGAAAGTAGAAGTACTGACTAAACTTCTTTACTCAAGTCAAAGTAAAGAGGCTTTGAAGTGTACTTCAGTAGAAAGTACCCATAGCTAGCAGCTGTTTTAAAGAGTACCTGACCTCCCTTTATATCAATAGAACAATAATGTCATTGTTAGCTAATGAATGTTTCCATGGTGACCAACGGCAACATGACAACGTTTCCATTGGTCCCTCTTCTTCAGAGAAGACCAGGAAGTGATGGATACACGGATCGTGTTCCAACCAATAGGCACGCAATGACTCTAAAGAATAATGACCACGCACCAACACACATTCAGACTAAAGGAACCAGCTACTGATATACACCTGAACATCAGCAGGAGAGGACTCTTTAAAGTAGAGACACTACATACTGATATACACCTGAACATCAGCAGGAGAGGACTCTTTAAAGTACAGACACTACATACTGATATACACCTGAACATCAGCAGGAGATGACTCTTTAAAGTAGAGACACTACATACTGATATACACCTGAACATCAGCAGGAGAGGACTCTTTAAAGTAGAGACACTACATACTGATATACACCTGAACATCAGCAGGAGAGGACTCTTTAAAGTAGAGACACTACATACTGATATACACCTGAACATCAGCAGGAGAGGACTCTTTAAAGTAGAGACACTACATACTGATATACACCTGAACATCAACAGGAGAGGACTCTTTAAAGTAGAAACACTACATACTGATATACACCTGAACATCAGCAGGAGAGGACTCTTTAAAGTAGAGACACTACATACTGATATACACCTGGACATCAGCAGGAGAGGACTCTTTAAAGTAGAGACACTACGTACTGATATACACCTGAACATCAGCAGGAGAGGACTCTTTAAAGTAGAGACACTACATACTGATATACACCTGAACATCAGCAGGAGAGGACTCTTTAAAGTAGAGACACTACATACTGATATACACCTGAACATCAGCTGGAGAGGACTCTTTAAAGTAGAAACACTACGTACTGATATACACCTGAACATCAGCAGGAGAGGACTCTTTAAAGTAGAGACACTACATACTGATATACACCTGAACATCAGCTGGAGAGGACTCTTTAAAGTAGAAACACTACGTACTGATATACACCTGAACATCAGCAGGAGAGGACTCTTTAAAGTAGAGACACTACATACTGATATACACCTGAACATCAGCAGGAGAGGACTCTTTAAAGTAGAGACACTACATACTGATATACACCTGAACCTCAGCAGGAGAGGACTCTTTAAAGTAGAGACATAGAATATACACTGCATCGTTTTAAGTATGCAAAAAGTAAACAAGTATCACATGAATGGAGTGGAAGTACACGGTGGGTGAGAAACAGAAAAGCAGACGGAGGCTCGGATGTATTTTTGGTCAAATCAGAGAAGGAGCTCTTGTTTTGGGCGCCGGCTGTGACTCAGAGGGAATAACAGAGAATGAATAATCCTCTCTCTCCTTTAGAGAAACTGGAATCACAAAAAGAGAAATCATGTACTCTAATTCTTATGTCCGCTCAAGCCCATGGCTTGTAAAACTCAAGATATGCATGAATAGTGTTGTAGCTTTCTGTGCTTTGCTTCGCAGCTCTTGCAGTCAAACTTTATCAGTATCTTCTCGTTCTGACATTTTGATAAAAATAACGAGATGAAAGGTCCTGTGTGGCTCCTCTGCTCACGCATTGAACTTGTGACTGAAGTGTGTGACTTGTTAGGTCGAAGTGATGCCCGCTGGCACACACAGATGACTGAGAAAAAAATGTTATACCGCTTTAAACACAATTTGTACAATTTAAAATCCCCAAAGGTCTGCAAACATGTGAAGGGTTTATTTATAATTAAACCATAACATAAACAAGTAAACAGGAAACACAATGTGTATTAAACGAGCTGCACGACACTTATGTCTGCTTGCCTAATCAGCTTGTTTTAAAATTCTTAGTTGATTGTTGATTGAGTTTCTTTATTATTATTTCTTTATTTTCTTTCTCTGGAATTTGCTCTAATCATCACACGGAGCATAAAGTATCCTTGCGCTCGTTAAGCTGATTATCTCTCCGAGTTTCTCAGGATTGTAGAAAATGCCACATGTCGTGGCAATCAGTATTGTCGAGTTTTCCCTTTTGATTTGAACTAGCTTTTCTCTGTTTGTTTCATAATTATAGGTCACTCCGTGTAACTGCATAACAACCTCTCTCTGCTATACTACATCTAATTTAAACGTGTAATTATATTACATGTTTTTTGCGAGGGATGAACCGAATCATCGATACACTGGGATGGGATTTTTATTCTCAAAAACACTATGTTTTTTAGGTAATAAGTGAATGTAATTAGTTCACCTGCCGAGTTTCTGTACAGCAAGAATGTGTGTGTACTCCAGAGAAAAAAAGTCAGGATTTAAAAAAATTATTAATATTCAGAATCTGGAGGGAAAAAAATTTTGAGAACAAAAATTATAATAAAGAGAAAAAAGTCAAAATTTTCAGAAAATATTTTTTGTGAGAAAATCTGAATCTTTAGAAAAAGATTCTAAATGTTCTGAAAATGTTTTGGGGCAGAAAAAAGTCAGAATAAAATAATTATATATCTTTGAGAAACATTTCGGAACTCTGAGACAAAAGTAATTTTTGAGAAAAACATCAGAAGTCTAAGAAGAAATCTGAATCCTGGGAAAAGTCACATCAGAATCTTTTCTTTTTGACACTTCAAGTATAGTACTAGAGTCGTCATTATTTAGTTTGTGAATAATGAGGTGTTTTTGTTCCGTCTTCCAGAATTAGTCACGGACAAGTCGTTGAAGAGCACCTGGGCCATCGTGATCGTGATGCTGGGAGTCGTTCTGTTCGACTTCGCCGCAGATTTCATCGACGGACCCATCAAAGCGTACCTGTTCGATGTGTGCTCTCATTCAGACAAAGAGAGAGGGCTTCACTACCACGCTCTCCTCACAGGTGTGTGCACAGACACTGTTAAGATAAGATAAGAAGATAACATAAGAAGTACTTTATTGATCCCAATTTAGGAAATGTTTGTGTTGCAGAAGCTTCCACACCACACTTCGCCAGACACAGTGACTTTCTTCTTGCCTCCAGGAAGTCTCAATTTGAGTGTGTTTTAATACTTTTTAACGTCTTTCCGACCTTTGTTTTGGTTCAACTTCACTGTTTTGGTTCACTCCTACATCCCAATGTCTTTTTACATCCGAATCAGGCGGATGTTTCCCAGCTGAAAAGCTCTAATATGTGCAATATAAATATCATTACCATCATTACAAAACACTCGCTGCTATATAACGTGCAATATTATTATTACTAATAATGTGCTATGATAACGTGCAATTACGTATCTGCCACTACGTTTTTGTTGCACTCCTAAATACTGTTAATATTTACATTAATGATGTATATGTTTCCTATAGATATTTAAGATAGATAGATATCTTATCTTAAAAATACTTTGTGAAAATCTCTAAATTCTGACTTTTTCTGAACATCTAAAAATACTGACTTTTTTCTCAACATTTTGACTTTATTCGAAAAATCGAATAATTCAGACGTTTTTTTCAAATCCTCACTTTTTCCTTAAATATCTATTTTTTTCTTTAAATTCTGACTTTTTATCAAAATCTTAAAATTCTGACTCCTTATCAAAATGTTGACTTGTACCTGAAAAACTAATAATTGTTACTTTTTTCTCAACATTTTGGCTTTTTTCTGAAAAACTAATAATTCTGACTTTTTTTTCCTTAAATTTCAGATTTTTTTTATTAAAATTTTAAAATGCTGACTTTCTAAAAATCTCTGAATTCTGACTCTTTTCTGTTTAGCTTTGACTGAGCAGGGAATTGTACATAAGAGAAATTAAAACACTAGAAATAAACAATCCAAAATATTTCCGAAATAGAAATAAAATAGCATTAAAAAGTAAAAAATATATACATGTGGAAATACAAATGTACAGTAACAAAAAGATAAATGGCAAAACGTTACCATCTATTCCGCCCAAGATGTGTACTGCTCAAGGGACTGACATTGAGAGGGACACTACTTACTGGGATTTCTTATTGAACAGAACTTGTCTTTCAAGTTACACACGGAAAATGTTGTTTCAAAGCTAAAAATAAAATTAGGTTTCTTTTTCAGGAATAAATCCTGTTTCTCTTTTCAGACAAGGAAACATCTGATATCTGCAGCGTTGTTACCTGTATTAGATGATGGTGACCTGCTATACATGAATGCCTCTGACCAGTGCCTAAAGAGCTTGGACACTGTGTACCATTGTGCCTTACGATTTATCACTGGATGTGGATATCGAGTACACCACTGCACTTTATATGCTGCTGCTAATTGGCCATCTTTGTCTGGGTGTCTGTTGGGTTTTATTTATAAATCTCTGCTTGGGTTGGTTCCCTCCTATATTTGCACATATATGTGTCAAAGAGAAAGTCCATATGGCCTGCGCTCCCAAGACTTTATTCAGATGCTGGTTCCTACAGTGAGAACAGAACTGGGTAAAGCAGCTGTTAGACATGCTGCCCCCACAGCTTGGTACAGAAGGAGCTGAAACTCTCAGATGTAATCACTATGGGGGAATTCAGGTCCATCCTAAAGGACAGAGGACACGACACCATTGGTAGATGTGAGTGCTCGTATATCCTGAAATCCTTTTAAATGTTTCCAGTTTTGAATGATTTTAAAAGTTTGTTTTACTTTGCATATTGACCGGCTAATGTGCCATTTTATTTGTGTTTCACAGCTGTATTCGTCTGCCTTTCATGTCTGTGTTTTATCTGTTGTAACTTCGTACATGCTGCCCTTCTTGGTCGCTTTTGGAAAAGAGATTTTAATCTCAATGAGTCTTTTACCTGGTTAAATAAAGGATATATATAAGAAGGATATTATATATACATTAATTCTGCAAGGAAATTATTATTAAATATTAAATTGAATATTAATGTAAAACAGTGGGGGTTTAGTTCCAGTTATCAAGAGAAGCTTCGGAGCAGAGAGCTCTCTTCCAGCCAGAGATCTGTTGCACTTCAATGCTTTTTTAATCACAAGTCTCCACTTTATGGCGTTTTCCAACGTGTGTTTTTCCTGTGAATTCGTCAGGACTTGTTGCTTGCTTGCTGACAGTTTCAGCAGGAGCAGTTATCAGAGATGTATGGCAGTGATTCTGAGTGTAATGGATGGTTTTTTATGGCGTGGTATGGAGTGGGTGGAAGAGCCCAAACTGAAGGAAGTGTCAATTGGATTTTATAGACGTTGTTGCAATCTGTGAATGTTAAGTAAGACTCTGGATGACCTCTTTTTTCAAAATGTGATGAGACTTCGTTACGAACATTGATTTTAGGCAGACAGTTGGCGTAGCTTAGCTTAGCATAAAGACTGTACACAGGGGGAAACTGCTAGCCTAGCTCTGTCTTTGCTTAGTCTGTACAAGAGTATAAAATGACATGTTTTAGTGGTCGTTAAGTGCCAGACTCCCTCTTCGCCAGACACGGTATCTTCGTTTTCGTTTTTAGCGTCTTTCAGCCCTTTGTTTTGGTTCTACATCCGTCAACTTCTCTGTTTTGTTTCACTCCTTCATATCAGCGTCTGTTAAATCCAAATCAGGCAGATGCTTGCCAGATAAAAGCTCTAAATGATGAATGGACTGCTTTAACATAGCACCTGTTGACAATTAAACTCACCGGTTCATGGGTTTCAAGGGAAATTCATTTTCTTCAAGTTTTTTTTTGAGGTATCATAAATATGAAATTAGCTCCAATGCAACCACATTAAAAATAGAACAACAGGTCAAAACTCGCCTTTTTGATCATTGTCTTTGTTTTCATTTTTTTTAATCCCACAATTCTGACTTTTTTTCTCAGAATTGTGACTTTTTCAGAAAATCGCAACATTTTGACTTTTTCCTTAAAAACGAATAATTGTTATTTTTCCCCAAAAAATCGTACTTTTTAAAAATCTCTAAATTCGGAAAACCTAACAATTTTGAAAAAAAATTAAAATCCTCACTTTTTTACTTTCTCAACATTTAGATCTTTTTCTCAATAACGAATAATTCTGGCTTTTTTGAGAAAAAGTAATAGTTTTTTTTCAAATCCTCACTTTTCCTTAAAATTCTGTCGTTTTTTCTTATAATTCTGACTTTTTTATTAAAATCTTAAAATTGTTTTTTTTCCATAACATTGAGTTTGTCTGAAAAACAAAAAATTGTCACTTTAAAAAAAAGAAATTCAGACTTTTTGAAAATCTAATTTTTTCTCAAAATGTTGACTTTATTCTCAAAAACTAATAATTCTGGCTTTTTCTGAAAAACTAATAATTCACAAAAAAAATTCAAATCCTCAAATCCTCACTTTTCCTTAAAATTCTGTCGTTTTTTCTGATAATTCTGACTTTTTTATTAAAATCTTAAAATTGTTTTTTTTCCATAACATTGAGTTTGTCTGAAAAACAAAAAATTGTCACTTTAAAAAAAAGAAATTCAGACTTTTTGAAAATCTAATTTTTTCTCAAAATGTTGACTTTATTCTCAAAAACTAATAATTCTGGCTTTTTCTGAAAAACTAATAATTCACAAAAAAAATTCAAATCCTCAAATCCTCACTTTTCCTTAAAATTCTGTCGTTTTTTTCTGATAATTCTGACTTTTTTATTAAAATCTTAAAATTGTTTTTTTTCCATAACATTGAGTTTGTCTGAAAAACAAAAAATTGTCACTTTAAAAAAAAGAAATTCAGACTTTTTGAAAATCTAATTTTTTTCTCAAAATGTTGACTTTATTCTCAAAAACTAATAATTCTGGCTTTTTCTGAAAAACTAATAATTCACAAAAAAAATTCAAATCCTCAAATCCTCACTTTTTCCTTACATTTCTGTATTTTTTTCTTAAAATGTTGTATTTTTTCTTAAAATCTTAAAATTCTGGCTATTTTTGAAAAACGCTAAATTCTGATTTTTTTATGTTTAGTTTTGACTCCTCTCACTTACTAAATATACCAAATGAGTTGAGGATCAAGCAAATACATATCACGATGTGTGCTCTGACTTCTTCCTGAATTCTGTAATGTAATTATCTCAAATGTACCCACATTAAAAGTAGACCAACTATTTGATCGTTGTTTCGCTCAGACGTCATTGAGATGTTGCCAGGACAACACCCCTGTGTTCCTGACGTGGTTTTATCAGATTAGGATCACCAAATTAAACCGAATGCTTCCTTTCTTAATAAATTCCTCAGGGGAAATTACAGCCTTCCCTTTGAGGGATTTGCAGGATATTGAACATTAGCTCCAGGTCCAAAGCATTTCAGAGGGATTTTTATTGCCTTTTTCACAAACTTTTAATCGTCCATGGCCACTTTTTCACCGTGTTCACTTCACCTTCAGGTCGTTGACGTAATGACAACATTTCAGAAAAAGTGTCGCCGGCGAAAAGGCTTTCAGTCAACACGAAAGACAAAGTAGACGGAGGTCAGACGCAGCATCGATTTCTTTTATTATACTCGATGCCTGGAGGTTGAGATTTCATTCACACAACTTTTCTCTCTGAAGGAGAACTCGATGTGCCCGAGGCCAAAAGGCTGCATTTCTCACATCCTGGATGATATCACAACTTGTCAATGGACACATTTAGACACATCTAAGAGTGAGCCAATAACTTGCTACTTAGTGGATGTGTTAACAAAGGGTAGGTTGTTTAAAATCCCTCTTTATTTTGGTCATACGGTGAGATTTGAGTCATGTAACAGCCCACACTCCACAGTTGAGCCCTACGGAGCCACATGCTCCCTTATACAAATACAAGAGATACTTTACGACATATTTGGGTAGTTTTTTAATGTAGCACATTTTGACAACAAAGCAATTTAAAGTGGTTTACAAAAAAATGTAAAAGCATAAAAACACAATTCAAAAGAAGCTCAGTTTAATTGCGTTTATTAAAAAACCAAGAGAATACAAAATTAGATAAGCTCAAACAGGAACACATAGGTGTAAAAACAATGAGGGAAAGTTAAAGTTCTGGGTAAAATCTGAATATTTCAGAATTAGAAATATTGTATTCGTCCCACAGCGGAGACATTTACCGTTTTATAGCAACGAGACTTCAGATAAAAGGCTAAAGAGGCAAGCACATGTTTATAAAACATTACATAAGCCAAAAATAAATAATAAATTGTGAAAAAACGTATATCGCACATAACGAGTATAATTGATTATAACTTGTTTTATTCTACGTTTCATTTCTACACTTCTACCTTACTCAATATGAATCCAAATGAGTTTTAAACATACGGGATAAGCCTTTATTGCAAAAGTTATATTTGATAAGGAAGCAGCACACAGATAGAACTCCAGACTTTATTCAAAGAGCTGTGAACGTTCAATATTCCTGGGAGTTTTGACTCCTCTTCCTTCCTAAATATGACCTAAATTAGTTCAGGATCAAGAAATACATATCCTTTCAAGGACCGTGATGTTTAGGGTGCGCTCTGATTTCTCGAATTGTGACTTATTGCTGAGAAACTCAGAATTCTGCCTTTTTTTTAAATTCTGCCTTTTTTTTAAATCCCAGAATTCGGCATTTATTTTCTCAGAATTCTAACTTTTTCTGAAAATCTCAAAATGTTGACTTTTATCCGTAAAACTAATTGCTTTTGTTTTTCATCGGCTTTTTGAAAATCTATTAATTCAGACTTTTTTCTGATAAACTAATAATTCTGACATTTTTTCCTAATACTGATTTTTTTTTCCTGAAACACTTTTTTCATAAATCTTAAAATTCGGACAATTTATGAAAATCTCTAAATTCTGAATTTTTTTCTTAGAATTCTTAATATTTACATAAATCTTAAAATTCTGACTTTTAAAGAAGATCCCATAATTCTGACTTTTTCCTGATTTTTTAAAAAACTTTTTCTTAAAATTCTGACTTTCTTTCTTAATATTTGTACTTTCTTTCTAATATTTGTACTTTCTTTCTAAAATTCCCTGCTTTTTATGTTGAATGACTTCTACCTTACTAAATATGATCCAAATGAGTTTAGGATCAAGTAAATGTATATCTTTTGGAACATCGTGGTGTTAGGGTGTGCTCTGAGCCGTCAGCAGGCACCGGGTGGTGTGAGTCCGGCAGTAATCAGCCCTGAGCTCATCATGTGCTGCAGTCATGGGTCTGAGCTGAGAGACGCAGCACATGACTCTGAAGGCGCTGGTATGTGAGCTTTAAAGAAAGAACAGGGAGTGAGAAATGTTTCCCTGTGAGGAATGTGCCTTTAGGCCAGAGATGGCAAAAGTACACACATCCGTTACTCAATTAGAAGTACAGATACTCATGTTTAAAAATACTGACTAAACTTCTGTACTCAAGTCAAAGTAAAGAGGCTTTGAAGTGTACTTCAGTAAAAAGTACCCATAGCTAGCAGCTGCTTTAAAGAGTACCTGACCTCCCTTTATATCAACAGAACAATAATGTCATTGTTAGCTAATGAATGTTTCCATGGTGACCAACGGCAACATGACAACGCTTTCCATTGGTCCCTCTTCTTTAGAGAAGACCAGGAAGTGATGGATACACGGATCGTGTTCCAACCAATAGGCACGCAGTGACTCTGAAGAATAATGATCACGCACCAACACACATTCAGACTAAAGGAACCAGCTGTTTGGGAAATGAGAGAAGTAGAAAGTACAGGTATTTGAGTTCAACATGAGAGAAGTAGAAAGTACAGGTATTTGAGTTCAACATGTAAGAAGTAGAAAGTACAGGTATTTGAGTTCAACATGTGAGAAGTAGAAAGTACAGGTATTTGAGTTCAACATGTAAGAAGTAGAAAGTACAGGTATTTGGGTTCAACATGTAAGAAGTAGAAAGTACAGGTATTTGAGTTCAACATGTAAGAAGTAGAAAGTACAGGTATTTGTGTTCAACATGTGAGAAGTAGAAAGTACAGGTATTTGTGTTCAACATGTAAGAAGTAGAAAGTACAGGTATTTGAGTTCAACATGTGAGAAGTAGAAAGTACAGGTATTTGGGTTCAACATGTAAGAAGTAGAAAGTACAGGGTATTTGGGTTCAACATGTAAGAAGTAGAAAGTACAGGTATTTGAGTTCAACATGTAAGAAGTAGAAAGTACAGGTATTTGAGTTCAACATGTAAGAAGTAGAAAGTACAGGTATTTGAGTTCAACATGTAAGAAGTAGAAAGTACAGGTATTTGAGTTCAACATGAGAGAAGTAGAAAGTACAGGTATTTGAGTTCAACATGTGAGAAGTAGAAAGTACAGGTATTTGAGTTCAACATGTAAGAAGTAGAAAGTACAGGTATTTGAGTTCAACATGTAAGAAGTAGAAAGTACAGGTATTTGGGTTCAACATGAGAAGTAGAAAGTACAGGTATTTGAGTTCAACATGTAAGAAGTAGAAAGTACAGGTATTTGTGTTCAACATGTGAGAAGTAGAAAGTACAGGTATTTGTGTTCAACATGAGAGAAGTAGAAAGTACAGGTATTTGAGTTCAACATGTAAGAAGTAGAAAGTACAGGTATTTGTGTTCAACATGTGAGAAGTAGAAAGTACAGGTATTTGAGTTCAACATGAGAGAAGTAGAAAGTACAGGTATTTGTGTTCAACATGAGAGAAGTAGAAAGTACAGGTATTTGAGTTCAACATGTGAGAAGTAGAAAGTACAGGTATTTGAGTTCAACATGTAAGAAGTAGAAAGTACAGGTATTTGAGTTCAACATGTACGAAGTAGAAAGTACAGGTATTTGAGTTCAACATGTACGAAGTAGAAAGTACAGGTATTTGAGTTCAACATGTAAGAAGTAGAAAGTACAGGTATTTGAGTTCAACATGTAAGAAGTAGAAAGTACAGGTATTTGTGTTCAACATGTGAGAAGTAGAAAGTACAGGTATTTGAGTTCAACATGTGAGAAGTAGAAAGTACAAGTATTTGTGTTCAACATGAGAGAAGTAGAAAGTACAAGTATTTGTGTTCAACATGTGAGAAGTAGAAAGTAAAAAGTCGTCAAGTAAAGTATCAGTAAAGTACTGATACCAGAAGCATGTGCTTAAGTACGGTAACAAAGTATTTGTACTCCACTACTTCCCACCTCTGCTTCAGGGTGACCTTTTCTTATAATGATCCTGTGCAGTAGAAGAGGTGTAATCAATACTCTGCAGAAATGTCCTCCCTGAGGTGAAAGAAAAGGCATTCCAGGAAGAAGCAGGATGTACATTCACCCTCAATCATAACTGTTACATCCTCACTAAGGGCTAGGGGAGCTGGAGACAATAACGTACAACCAATAATTATGAGAGAGTCAGAGTAAAGGTTGACAAAAGGTTTATTCCTTGTAACCTCTCATAACATACAAGAAGAAGAAGAAGAAGAAGAAGAAGAAGAAGAAGAAGAAGAAGAAGAAGAAGAAGAAGAAGAAGAAGAAGAAGAAGAAGAAGAAGAAGAAGAAGAAGAAGAAGAAGAAGAAGAAGAAGAAGAAGAAACAAGCATAACAACCAGGCCTATCTCTACAACTATCCTTTGAAACCAAACTCAAACAAAAACCCTCACTAACTAACTACAAAGAATTTGACAAAACACTATACAGGGGTGGCAACAATCCGCTTACCTCGTGTGTCTAAACAATAGTTAGGTCGGTGGTGAGAAATGTACAGGGTACTAGTGATGTTACGTATTGCGCCGAGGCTTCGGAGCGTGTGTCGAGTAATCCCCGAAGCTTTTTGTGAAGCACGTACCGAGGCTTGTATCGTTTTGGGCCAGTGACGTCACCGATGACAAACGAAGCCTCGCTGCCTGTCGACACCACGTGACTGCTTCAGGAAGCGATTCAGATCGGTTGAACCACAACGCCCCATGGATGTATACTAAGAATCACATTACCCCTCCTGTACCCGGCGGGCCTGGGGACACGATGGAATCAAGAGAGCTCAGACCCTCACTCATATAGAGGTCGGAACATGTCATAATAAATAGATACAAGCATAAATAAATGTAGGAGTAAAAACATGAATAAATAAATACAGGAATACATATGTTAGGGTTTTCAGGGAGCTTCAGCGTGTGTGCTGCGGCTCAGCTGGAAAGCAGTTGACTCATGGCCGCACGGTCCCTGGTTCAACGGCTGAACAATACGTATTTGTTGTTGTTTATAAAAGCTACAGCTAAATGAGATAATGTAGTTAATAAATGTATTCTTTGATATGGTTTAGCCTTTCTCCGGCTACAACGTGGTTAAGTTTATGAATATTATTAAGGAATACAAATCCCTCTTTGCAATGTTTACCAGCCTCCTTAGGCTTTTCAATTACAATCATTCAACTGGAATAAATACAATATTGTTAACATGAAGATATGATTTAATGTTCGTTGTTTAGAGTTATTCTAAGGCTGTACTCAATGGGAACTCGGTATGAGAGAGAGCACACTGTTGAGATGTCCAACCTGCCTGTTGTACACACTTTGACCAGCAGGGGGTTTGTGTTCAAATGAAGCCTCATGAGACGAACCCTTTTGCAAACCAATTGGCTGGAAAGCTTCAAAGCTACATAACGGCCCCTACACACGGCGGCGTGCGTTACCGCTTGGCGGTGGGCGTGTCTTGAGCTTGGGGAATCAACGCGAGCAGCCCGACCAACAACCAACCACATGAATGTCCCGCCCCGGACATACAAAGCAAAGCTAAATATACTGTCTATGCTTGCCATTCAAACGAAATACACTGGATATAAACTCCCCAAACAAGCGAAAACCTACCAGTTTCCCCCACTGTCTCTGCCCCCTCCCCCCCCCCATGCCTGGCTCCTCCGGTTTGTATCCCTGTATGTTCCCTACCGCCACGATCATTTTCTCCTCCTTTTGTTGACATATGGGAAATAGCTGCGGTCTGGCTCTCCCAACATACACCCGGTTTGATTGGCTACTGGTTGTACTGTCAGCTTTACATATGAGGGATTTGATTGGCTGACGCCTCCGTCGAGGCGGCAAAAGTAGAACATTGCTCTACTTTTGCAGCGAGCACCTCGAGAGAAGCTACGCTTTACTACCAGAATGCAGTTCGGCGAATCGTGACGTCACCCCATTCAAAGTGAATGGGTAGAAGCGTTGAAGCGGCAACGCACGCCGCCGTGTGTAGGGGCTGTGAGGCTTCATCTCGCCATCACTACAGGGTACCCCAGACTTACCTAACCCCTCCACCCCTCAACACACATTAACAAAGGTCAGAGTATTCAAAGAGCTTTGGTTGCTAAACACAGCCGTGTTCCTTCCTCAGCAACAGGCCCAGAGTGAGAGAGAAGACTTCCTGGGTGCCTCCTTTATGGTCGGCCCTGGTTGCTGATAGGCCAGCTGAGGGTGAGAAGATCCAATCAGCCATCAGACTCAGGTGCACAGGCAGATACCGATCAGCTGCTGATTAGCCGTGCAGAAGACAGGGAGAAGAGAGAAGCACACATGTACAGCCTGCCTGGCACGAAACAATAACCTTGAAATGGTGCAATGTCAATACATGTCCACTACAGACATGTGAGCATTTGATAAAGCCAGGTTCCCCATTCTTGATCCAAAGGTTTAATAAACAGAGGAATGATCTGTTTATTTCTCCATACGTCTGAAAGAAGGGCGATAACAAATATATGTTTTCCATGTGTTTCCAGATAAAACGTGACAGAAATAAACTATAAGGCAGTTAAGACTAGAGTTCAGTAACATAATGATTTTCTACTCTACGAAAATATATATTCACGGCACATAAAGACTTCACTGAGTGGCTCTTTGTGACCTTCTTTTTCCTCTGACGGGGCACACAAATCAATTTGCTGGTGCTATTACAATAAATGGGGTTAAACCTTTAAGATGCTGTTGTTTGCCTTGTTTGCATTACAAATATACTTTAAAAAGTTTTTCCTTGTCAATTAAAGAGTCCTCTCCTGCTGATGTTCAGTGTATATCAGTGAGTGTCTCTACTTTAAAGAGTCCTCTCCTGCTGATGTTCAGGTGTATATCAGTATGTAGTGTCTCTACTTTAAAGAGTCCTCTCCGGCTGATGTTCAGGTATGTAGAGTCTCTACTTTAAAGAGTCCTCTCCTGCTGATGTTCAGGTGTATATCAGTATGTAGTGTCTCTACTTTAAAGAGTCCTCTCCTGCTGATGTTCAGGTGTATATCAGTGTGTAGTGTCTCTACTTTAAAGAGTCCTCTCCAGCTGATGTTCAGGTGTATATCAGTATGTAGTGTCTCTACTTTAAAGAGTCCTCTCCTGCTGACGTTCAGGTGTATATCAGTATGTAGTGTCTCTACTTTAAAGAGTCCTCTCCTGCTGATGTTCAGGTGTATATCAGTATGTAGTGTCTCTACTTTAAAGAGTCCTCTCCTGCTGATGTTCAGGTGTTTATCAGTATGTAGTGTCTCTACTTTAAAGAGTCCTCTCCAGCTGATGTTCAGGTGTATATCAGTATGTAGTGTCTCTACTTTAAAGAGTCCTCTCCTGCTGATGTTCAGGTGTATATCAGTACGTAGTGTCTCTACTTTAAAGAGTCCTCTCCTGCTGATGTTCAGGTGTATATCAGTGTGTAGTGTCTCTACTTTAAAGAGTCCTCTCCTGCTGATGTTGAGGTGTATATCAGTGTGTAGTGTCTCTACTTTAAAGAGTCCTCTCCTGCTGATGTTCAAGTGTATATCAGTGTGTAGTGTCTCTACTTTAAAGAGTCCTCTCCTGCTGATGTTCAGGTGTATATCAGTGTGTAGTGTGTCTACTTTAAAGAGTCCTCTCCTGCTGATGTTCAGGTGTATATCAGTGTGTAGTGTGTCTACTTTAAAGAGTCCTCTCCTGCTGATGTTCAGGTGTATATCAGTATGTAGTGTCTCTACTTTAAAGAGTCCTCTCCTGCTGACGTTCAGGTGTATATCAGTATGTAGTGTCTCTACTTTAAAGAGTCCTCTCCTGCTGATGTTCAGGTGTATATCAGTGTGTAGTGTCTCTACTTTAAAGAGTCCTCTCCTGCTGATGTTCAGGTGTATATCAGTGTGTAGTGTCTCTACTGTAAAGAGTCCTGTATATAATATCTCCTTCCTTCTTGTTCTCCATCTCCATGGATACCGTTGGGAGCACACAGTGATATTTCTGCACGTTGCTATGAAAGCAGAGTTATTGGGGCAGAAAGGTAAACACCGGGTTGTTTGACGACAGAAACACAGATTCTACATTCGAGGCGAGCACACGGTGATGTTCACAGTGAGTGGAGCGTGACTCCTGAAGAGGTTTTTACTCTACCTGCCAGCTGCTCTGATGAAGGAGAACGGACCGGAGACACGGTTGATCAGTCAGGAATTATGTTTTCATGTTCCGTTTACGTCCATCTCACAAGAACTCCGAATGCTCCGAAGTCAGTACAAACATCCAATTTGGCTCGAGAATGAAGTGAGAAGAATTGTGATGATAAAATGTCCCTGTGACCAAGAACTAGAACAAACCCCACTGTCATAATCCAATCAATGATATTCTGATTATTACATTAATTAGCATACATTACAATCAATGAGGCAAGGCAAGTTTATTTATAGAGCACTTTTCAACACAAGGCAATTCAAAGTGCTTTACAAAAAATGAAAGACATTAAGCATTAAAAAACAAAAGCTAATAAAATAAACATTAAAACATGGATAATAGTTACAGGTAATGAGGTAAAGGCAATTGCTGGATGTGAACTACTATCTTTATTTGAAGATCTCCAAATTCTGACTTTTTATTTGAAATCTCACAATCCAGATTTCCCCCCAAAAATGCGGACTTTTCCCCAAAAATTCAGATTTTTGCAAAAAAAAATCAAAATTTTTTCAGATTATTTTCCTCAAAATTCTGACTTTTTTTTCAAAAGACATTTATTTTAAAAATTTAAATTCTGACTTTTTATTTGAAATCTCACAATCCAGATTTCCCGAAAATTCGGATTTTTGCAAAAAAATCAGATTATTTTCCTCAAAATTCTGACTTTTTTCTCAAAAACCATTTTTTAAATTTTTTTTTCATTCTTACTTCACTCTTATACATTTTTACTTTTTCCTCAAGATTCTGTCTTTTTTCTCAAATTCTGACTTTTTCAGCTGCGTCTCCATTTACTGAGAGACCTTAACCATGTCAAAAGACTTATAGCATAGCGTAGCATAAAATATGTCTGTTCTTACATCACCAAAAAACATTGATTAATTCTCATGCTTTTCAGTTTTAAACTTCTCCTAAAATATGCAACATATCGAGAAGAAGCCCTGCATTCACATGACAATCCTAACATAGGAAAAACAATAGAATGGGGGGGATGCAACCCTCTTTAATGCAGAGCACACAGCACTTTTCAACACAAGGCAATTCAAAGTGCTTTACAGAAATGAAAGACATTAAGAGAATAAAACACATTAGAAACTTTAAAAAAGCAAAGATAATAAAACATGAATGACACAGGTACATGAATAAAAGTTACAGAGCAGTGTGAGATGTGAATAGTTCAATTAAGAGCAGCGGAAACAGGAAGTCTTCAGCCTGGATTTAGAAGCAGTCAGAGTTGCGACGACAGGTTTCTGAGATTCGACGATATCTCTCACCAAATTGTCACATTCCTCGACCCCTACTCTTCCTCTGAAATGATCCCTTTGACACTTTTCCAACCTTTTTATATTCCTTTCATCCTTCTCTTTCATCCATTTTGCATCACATTTCCCCCCTGTGCGCAGAGGAAGAAGAATGATCAATACTCTGCAGAAATGTCCTCCCTGAGGTTAAATAAAAGGCATTCCAGGAAGAAGCAGGATGTACATTCACCGACAATCAGCCCTTGAAGTACAGAAAATAAATAAAAGCCAGGTTCCTCATTCTTAATCCAAAGGTTTAAAAAGAGGGAATTATCTGTTTATTTCTCCATATGTCAGAAAAAAAGGGCAATAAAAATGTATTTGTTCCATGTTTTTCGTGACATAAATACTGTGACATTTGTCCTACGCATTGAACCCATCCTCGGAGCCGTGGGCTTATACTATCACCTTAATAGAAAACATATTTACTGCTGCTGTGTCCTCCAGGTCTGGGCGGTGCGTTCGGGTACCTGGTGGGAGCGATGGACTGGGGCCACTCCGTTCTGGGAGAGGCGCTGGGATCAGAGTACCAGGTCATCTTCTTCTTCTCAGCGCTCACCTGGGGAGTCTTCCTCACCCTGCACCTCTTCAGTATTCCTGAACAGCCTCTGGATAAAGACCCCTCAGACTCTGGCCCCTCTAAACCCAGTGCCCTCCGCCTGCTGGGAACACAGAGTAATGGATACGGAGCGTTGGTTAAAGAGCCCGTCTCTCCAGTGGGACCCGGACCCGTCACAGACCTCAGGCCCAGATCCTTCTCGGCTCTGGGAGAAGCCAACTCAGTGACCTCCAGCGCCAAGCAGCCAAACAAAGAGGTGGGTAAAGAAAAAAAACATTATTAATCCTCATATTCTTACTTTCTGGGGCTTTTATTTTGAAAAACAAGCATAGTATACAAGTATACAGTTACCCTCTGAAGCCAACTCAGTGACCTCTAGCGCCAAGCAGCCAAACAAATAGGTGTGTAAGGAGAAGATTAAAAAAAACGTTATTAATCCTCATATTCTGGCTTTCTGGGGCTTTTATTTTGAAAAACAAGCATAGTATACAAGTATACAGTTACCCTCTGAAGCCAACTCAGTGACCTCTAGCGCCAAGCAGCCAAACAAATAGGTGTGTAAGGACAAGATAAAAAAAAACGTTATTAATCCTCATATTCTGGCTTTCTGGGGCTTTTATTTTGAAAAACAAGCATAGTATACAAGTATACAGTTACCCTCTGAAGCCAACTCAGTGGCTTCCAGCGCCAAGCAAAGAGGTGTGTAAAGGAAAGATTAAAAAAACTTAATTTATCCTCATATTTTGGTGCTTTTATTTTGAAAAAAAGCATCGTTATTTTCTTGGAGCTTCCTGTACATATATAGTTACCCCAGCTTTTATTTTTATAACACCTTCCTCTTACTGAGCTTCCTGTGAGGTTCAAGTTACTGTATGGTGCTTTTATTTTGAAAAACATATAGTTACGTAAAACATTTTTTTTAAAACACGCTTCTTCCTCAGCTTCCTCTAAAGCAGGGGTCTTCAACTAAAATTCAACGAGGTCCAGTTAGAGAAAATGTCCCCAAAGGTCCGGAACATCAAAATGTCTAACTTGCTTCATGAATTCGTGTGATATATACTGAAGTGACCTGTAGCTTTATCAACGTCTGCATGTCATCAACAACTGACTGCCAATCAAATAAAGCGGGAGGCGCAGAAAAATCCCCTATTAATGTATTGATTATAGCTCCGGGTCCGTATAGGTCGACGTCTGGGTCCCGATCCGGACCGCGGTCCGCCTGTTGCCGACGTCTGGATTAGGGGGTCAATGTTGCTCTCAAAGTGCACCAGATTGATGCTTTTAACTTCGATATTTAAAAAAAATCTTCCCGGGGGAGCATGCCCCCAGACCCCCCTAGAGGAGGTTAGGTCCCCCCTAGAGGAGGTTAGGTCCCCCCTAGAGGGGTTGCCCCCCCACTTAAATCATGTTTACATGGATAGGATACTAAATACATTTGCACACATCTTGTGTCCATATCTTTCTGTGTTGGTGGTCACGTCACACCGTGCACGTGCACGTGCATGCATGCGTGAGTCATGGTGAGATATCTGGATTAAGAGGTTGCTATTTCTTTGCACAGCATGAAAGAAAGGCCAAATGAATGGGCTGTGATTTAAACAATTTTAAGCAGAGGTTGAGTTCAATCATTTGTTCGTCCCTCGGAGGATGTTGTAAAAATTGAAAGGAAAAAGGTTCCCCACCCCTGCTGTAAATAATAACACAAACCCTTGATTTATAACTTAACATCTCTGGCTCCTATTGGTAGAATAGCAGTTAATTGAAGCGTTACAGCGCAGGCCTTTGTCAGGTGGTATATTATTACGCTGTTTTTTTCCTGCTTCGAATAGTTCTCTCTCGCTTTTCACCATACCTGTGTTTGCATCCCTGTAACCAATGAGCACCTGCATGTGAGAGAGAATGGCCCTGACTCCATGTCCGCCCAGATTTACAAACTCCTGGCAGGACAAGCTCGAGCTCAATTCTCACACTGAACAGAACAAAGCGAGAGAGGGTCTGCAATATAAGAGGGAAAGAAAGAGACACTTTGAAACTGTTCAGTTGTTATGATGTGTAAAGACTGGTATTGTTCTATAATCGTCTGAAACTGTTGAGTCATGACGTGAAACGGTTAACAAAGAAGAAGGGACTCTCAAGCTGCTGCTACACTTTATTTTATTTATCTAAAATTAAGCACTTTTCAGATGCACATATTTTCAAAAGCTATTCTATTTATTTTCTCTATTTTATTTGTAAATGCAGCCCGAGAGGAACATTACACACATCCACGGTATTTAATGTTAATTGACAATAAATATTGTTGTTTTTGAATTCTTTATTTGATTGGCAGTCAGCTGACATGCAGACGTTGATAAAGCTACAGGTCACTTACAGATCAATATATATCACACTAATTCATGAAGCAAGTTAGACATGTTGATGTTCCGGACCTTTGCATGGGGACATTTTCTCTAACTGGACCTCGTTGAATTTTAGACCCCTGGTATATGGGGCTTTTATTCTGAAAAACATGCTTTTATTCTGAAAAACATGCTTTTTCTGAGTGTGTTTAAAATATTCATTTTTTTAATGCATTTTCTTACAATCTCAGCAAAACTGGGCTTGACCTACAGAAATGAAGAATACTCCTTTACTGGAAGAACCATTGTCCAATAATCCTGAGGGTGTTTTAAATGTTTTATAGGTCATTTTCTGCAGAGGAGACTCTTCGACGTCCTGTAGTGTTAACTATTTCTTAAAACCTCTGAGCATCTCTCAATCTGTCCGACGCTCCCGAGCTGAGTTCATTTGTAATACTTTTTCATGATCGTCTTTTGAAGCCTCGAAAGGCGTTTGATTAATGCTCTTCTTCCTCTTGCTTTAAAACGTCTAATTGCCGTTGCTCTATTGAGCCCAGCTAGCTCCCTTTGAGCATCTGAGGTTTCTTTCATGTATAAAAGCTATATATTTTCTTTTTCTTTTTGTATTGTCTGTTAGGGCCGCACGATTTTGGGAAAAAATCTAATTGCGATTTTTCTGACAAATATTGCGATTGTGATTCGAATTGCGATATTTGTTTTTAAGCGACCCAATGGAAGTTTATTGTAAAATGCGGCCGTAACTCCGGCTAGGAAGGTCGTATCAACGTGCTCCTGTCTCTAGCGCCCCGCAGCCCGAGCTACGAGTGACAGAACTAAACTTACATGAAACTTCCGTTGGGTTGCTTTAAAGTCGAGCTTCAGTTAAAGATTCACCCTGTGATAGAAACACGTGATGGAGCGTCACTAACCTGACTCAGATGCTTTGTTCCACCAAAGCATCTGAAGCTCCATTGGAAGCCATTTGGAAAGGGCCGGCACTTTCAAAAGCACTTGGCAGGTGATTGGATCAATCTGTCTATCAGCTTCTATCATGGGCCACTTCTGATTGGTTAACAATGGCTGGTACACGTGGAGCACAGCACTTCTGATTGGTTAGCAATGGCTGGTACACGTGGAGCTCAGCACTTCTGATTGGTTAGCAATGGCTGGTACACGTGGAGCTCAGCACTTCTGATTGGTTAGCAATGGCTGGTACACGTGGAGCACAGCACTTCTGATTGGTTAACAATGGCTGGTACACGTGGAGCACAGCACTTCTGATTGGTTAACAATGGCTGGTACACGTGGAGCTCAGCACTTCTGATTGGTTAGCAATGGCTGGTACACGTGGAGCTCAGCACTTCTGATTGGTTAGCAATGGCTGGTACACGCGGAGCTCAGCACTTCTGATTGGTTAGCAATGGCTGGTACACGTGGAGCTCAGCACTTCTGATTGGTTAACAATGGCTGGTACACGTGGAGCACAGCACTTCTGATTGGTTAGCAATGGCTGGTACACGTGGAGCTCAGCACTTCTGATTGGTTAGCAATGGCTGGTACATGTGGAGCACAGCACTTCTGATTGGTTAGCAATGGCTGGTACATGTGGAGCTCAGCACTTCTGATTGGTTAGCAATGGCTGTTCGTTCAGCCCTATTGTCTATATCATTTGTATCTGTATAAGTCCCTTTAGTGAGGGCAAAACAAAAAAAAAGTTGGTCACAAAAAGAAAGCTGAATATTCTGATGTCATGTCCGCCTTCGTATCGTTCATCGTAGCCTGGATCTGTCTTTTTGCTTCATCTTCACCCGTTTCTAACCCCTGAACAAAGCCCTTAAAGTCGCCTTGTGATCTTTACTTTCAACCCTTGCATTCCTTCTCGCTCAGATCCTCGTGGCGCACAATATTTCAAACGTTCAAATCTCTTGAAGTGACACTAGAAAAGAAATATCAGAGGAGTAATGAGGTCTACGAGAGGAAAATCTGCTCGGTATTATTCATATCCGTGTGTGTGTGGTGTGTGTGTGTGTGTGTGTGTGTGTGTGTGAAACTTTTTTTCTTAGAGTCTCAAAAACAATTATCCTTCTTTAGAATTCAGACTGGTTTTTCAAGATCGAAACATTTATATGACCTTCAGGGGCACCGTACACTTGTCTAACGTGTGTGTGTGTGTGTGTGTGTGTGTGTGTGTGTGTGTGTGTGTGTGTGTGTGTGCAGGCTCAGAAGAGGATGACATTCAGGTCGATGATGAAAGCGTTAATGGATATGCCGCGTCATTACCGCTACCTGTGTGTCAGCCACCTGCTGGGCTGGACCGCCTTCCTCTGCAACATGCTCTTCTTCACTGATTTCATGGGACAGGTAATTATTCTTACATACCTTTATGTGTGGTGTTCAAATGAAATGAGGGCTGTGGTTAACTCAAGCTGCAGAGATTAAAACAAAACATAACATATGTCAGTATATAAAACACTGGTGGATTAAAAAAAATGCGGTTGCTAACAAGTGTCTAAATGAGACGACTAAACGCCATCACGCCCATTAGCCGCCTTTAGCTTAGCGGTGGAGACGTGAAGTCATGTGACCGTGCTGTAGTTCCTTTATAGCCCACATTAGCACCTTTAGCTAGCGGTGTGACGTGAAGTCATGTGACCGTGCTGTAGTCCTGATAGCCCACGTCTTTAAAGTAGAGACACTACATACTGATATACACCTGAACATCAGCAGGAGATGACTCTTTAAAGTAGAGACACTACATACCGATATACACCTGAACATCAGCAGGAGAGGACTCTTTAAAGTGGAGACACTACATACTGATATACACCTGAACGTCAGCAGGAGAGGACTCTTTAAAGTAGAGACACTACATACTGATATACACCTGAACATCAGCAGGAGAGGACTCTTTAAAGTAGAGACACTACATACTGATATACACCTGAACATCAGCAGGAGAGGACTCTTTAAAGTAGAGACGCTACATACTGATATACACCTGAACATCAGCAGGAGAGGACTCTTTAAAGTAGAGACACTACATACTGATACACACCTGAACATCAGCAGGAGAGGACTCTTTAAAGTAGAGACACTACATACTGATATACACCTGAACATCAGCAGGAGAGGACTCTTTAAAGTAGAGACACTACACACTGATACACACCTGAACATCAGCAGGAGAGGACTCTTTAAAGTAGAGACACTACACACTGATATACACCTGAACATCAGCAGGAGAGGACTCTTTAAAGTAGAGACACTACACACTGATACACACCTGAACATCAGCAGGAGAGGACTCTTTAAAGTAGAGACACTACACACTGATATACACCTGAACATCAGCAGGAGAGGACTCTTTAAAGTAGAGACACTCCATACTGATATACACCTGAACATCAGCAGGAGAGGACTCTTTAAAGTAGAGACACTACACACTGATAGACACCTGAACATCAGCAGGAGAGGACTCTTTAAAGTAGAGACACTCCATACTGATACACACCTGAACATCAGCAGGAGAGGACTCTTTAAAGTAGAGACACTACACACTGATACACACCTGAACATCAGCAGGAGAGGACTCTTTAATAATTAAAGCCATGCAAAACATCTCAAATACTCTCAACTTCAAGCTTTTCAAATGTGAGGATTTCCAGTCTTATATAATTGCAAACTTAAAATGTAAGACTAAACTAAAGAAATCAAAGGAAGCGGAAATAAAACAAGCTGCAATATGTTTTCATCTCCGCTGTGTGTGTAGGAGGGTGGTCACCTCCTGCTGTGTCTCATCTCCTGCTGACTGATATCTGCATGATTGTTGACACTTAGCTCCGTGTGCGCTGATCAGGACGTTACCTCTCAGCGCGATTCAGCATGAGACGACACACAGTGAGCTCCTGCTGCCGGGTGTGAAGGGAAGGACTAAAAGAGTGTGTTCAAAGAAGCTGGCGTCTGGTATCAATATCAGTGAAGCTGTATTTTAGGAGCATGCACTGCATCTTGTATGCACGGATCAATTTCGGGCTTCTGTAACACAACGTTTGCTTTCATACTGGGGGAAAGAAAACATGAACATTATATTTATTCAACCCCTTTTTTTCCGTTTGCATCTGTGGGTTTCTCTGCCCTATTCAGCTGTGTATGCATTTCACAATCCATATCTTTCAAGGCTGTTTTGAAAGATATGGATTCTTCTCTAAGCACACATCTCCACTTCAGTAGCACTCACACACTCGTCGCACACTCATATACACACTCATATACACACTTTATTACTAAAAACATGCAGAAAATATACTTTTTATGGCAGTATTTTATGATATGACGACATTCCCTTTGCAAAAGCCTTTGACTCTAGTAGGTCGCAAAATGAAAAAATAGTTTTGAACCTGGTTTCCGTCCAATAATCACATTTCTGTGACCAAAATGTTTGCAAATGAGGCACAATGCTTAATTTGCATATTTAAAAAATCACATTTCAAAAGAGTATTGTCTTCATGCCTGTAACCACCTGGGGAAGTTTCATTATGATATCTATACGTTATTGTTTTTACCCTATTCCAATATATTCATCTTCACTACAAAAACTCGAAATCTTGCCCAGTCTAATATCGTCTGATATCCGGTCAGAATATGTCTCTTCACCTGATGGAAGACACGATAGCTTCAGAAGGGACACTGCAGTGAGATATAGGGTCTTGTTTTTAGACAAAGCATCATCTTGTTAAAGGGGACCTATCATGCAGAATGCACTTTGTGATGTCTTCTCTCCATCACATGTGTCCCCGTGTGTGCCCGTGTGTCCCCGGTGCGTCGGGGAACTCACGCAGCGTCAGGAAATAAACCCTCTCTCTTTTCCTCCGTACCCAAATCTCTAAAAACGGGGAACAACGGAGCTGATCCAGATTTGCGTCCGATATGTCGTAACATCTGGAATGTGGACCCACGGGCCAATCAGAAACGTTGCTATCAGAAACAAGGCCCGACTGCTTTGGACGTAATATGGTCGGTGTTTACATTAGCATCGCTAGCACTCAGAGCTAACCTGTGCTGGAGAGCATGTGTGTGAAGAAGCAGGAAGTAGAAAGGAACTCACCTTGTGGTGTAACCGGCAAGAGAGAAAGCCTTTGAGCTCCAGACTGTTCCAGAGCCTTGATGATCCATGATATGGCGTTTCATCACGGCAGCATTTAGTTTAGACGGTAGCTGCCGGGTCCCACATGAGCTCCGCCCCCTCCTCTTTAAAGCTTTATCCCCAAATCAGCACTTTAGAAACAGGAAGTGAAACAGAGGGACATGAGGCGTGGCTAGAATGATCTGTTTGGTGCTTGGAGCAAAACACTTCATAGACATGTTTTTATATATTTGTATATATCTGAGAGCTCTGCTGTTGCCTAAAAATAGCATGATAGGTGACCTTTAAGTCAAAACATCTTATTTTGAGTTGTATCTCAGATGAAACACGTATATATTTATTAGAAAATCACCAGCTAACATCAGAAAACTTTTGAGCACTTGCGGATTATATTGTAACAACATTTCCTGATTCAAGTCAAATATAGTTCAAAACGAGTTCTCCCAGCTGATTACAAGATCTGATTGATCTGAATATCCCGTCTTATTTCAAGTTCTCTCACCAAGCCAAACTTCACTTGTTCTATTGGCAGATTGTTGAACTTATTTCAAGCTTGTTTTCATTATTGTTTAACTTGTTTTTGGAGCAGCATTTTCCCCAGTGTTTAATATGTTTCTCCGTTTGGTTTGCAGATCGTGTACAAGGGGAATCCGTACGCAGAACATAACTCCACGGCCTACAGTAGGTATGAGCGAGGAGTGGAAGTGGGCTGCTGGGGTCTTTGTATCAACGCTATTTCCTCCGCTCTCTACTCCTGTAAGTAACCCAAAGATTGTTATTATTGTTTATTTTTATTTCACACACACACACTGGAAAAAATGCTGCTCCAAAAACAAGTTAAACAATAATGAAAACAAGCTTGAAATAAGTTCAACAATCTGCCAATAGAACAAGTGAAGATTGGCTTGGTGAGAGAACTTGAAATAAGACGGGATATTTAGATAAATCAGATCTCGTAATTAGCTGGGGGAACTAATTTTTAACTATATTTTAGTAGAAGCAGGAAATGTTGTGTTACAAAATAAGCTGCAAATACTCAAAAGTGTTCTGTGTTCTGATGTTAGTTGGGGATTTTCTAATAAATATGTGTTTCATCTGAGATACGACTCAAAATAAGATGTTTTGACTTAACCTGTTGAGCCCCAAGCCTGTTTTTCATGTCTCAGGCTCGAAAATGACATTCCCAGACCAAATGGCCATATCTTCTAAAAGGGTTAAATTAATAATGTTTTTTCTCAAAGTAATGATAAACCTGTGATTTGGATGTAGAAAAGTCAGAATCAATATAGATGTTTTTTATTTTAAAGGAAATTCAGATTGAACATGGTAAAAAACTGTAAATTATAGTGTCCGTTCAAAAGATATTTTGTACTTATAGTGAAAACTAACCTTGGATGATGGGTTAGTAGACTGAAAGCTTTAGTAATCCAAAGTACAACATATAATAAGTACCCTGTATCAAGATTGTTGCAAAACAAGTGATATTTTACCTTTATAGACAGATTTAGCACAAAAAAACCCTCTTCTGGGGCCATTAGGGTGGATTTTCCATATCTCTGGCCCCCAGTTCGATGTTGACATGTGACATCTCTTTCTGACCGTTTGAGCCAATAGAATCCAAGAGAAATCGTCCCGCACACACTCATGTAAAAAAAGACCAATTTAGACCAGACAAAACCAAGGTAAGCCATGTTAGCGTTGTGGGCTACCTAGCGCCACATGTTTTGATGTACGTTTTTGTTGATAACGTCGCGAGTTTGTATCTTTCAGTGTTGAGATGGGCACCGTTATATTCTGTGTCTCTTTGCGATCATAAACGATGTGCTGCATGTGTCCTAGGATAAGTAATAAGGGAGCTAAGAGTGATTTTCGGTGCAGTAATAGGTTAGCATCTTTCGCTCGGGGCTAATTCAGAGGGTCAGTGTTAGCATTGTGTGTTTTTTTTTGAAAAAAAAATGAAAAAGATCAGTTAAATTAGTTTTTTTTCCGTTATATGGATACAAAATATTCATAGTTTATTCAATATTAAGGTTCCTTAGACGTTGTTTCCTACAAATGACGTGATTTCGGACCCGGTTCCAGGGCTTAAGAGGTGGTAACAAGATGATGCATTGTCTAAAAACAAGACCCGATATCTCACTGCAGTGTCACTTCTGAAGTTATTATGTCTTATATCAGGTGTAGAAAGACCCATTCTGACTAGATATTAGACTAATATACTTGGCAAGATTTGAAGTTTTTGTAGTGAGGCCATTAGTCTCCACTGTAGTGAACCCACATCTCTACCTCCTCTGCAGCAAAAACGCCTCCCTTGTTACTGCTTTGCTTGAGGACAGCAGTAATCCATAGAAACAAAACAATCAGAAAGACAGGGAGAGACATAATGTGCAGCAGGCAGAGTGAAGTTCAGCGAAATAACAAAGTATTGGCATCGCTGGCCCTCCTAGTGTGAAATTGGATCTTTTTACAATCTGGAAACAGAGAAAAACGTTTTTTAACATGATTGTGTTTTACTATGCTGCTCTGAAAAGCAAACAAATATAAAAAATTAAATATGAATAATCAACCCAAGAATCCAAAAACTCTTGATGAATAAATAAAAAATCTCACACAACTCGTGCAGTAGTCATTTTTTTTACTAAAACCTCACTTTTTTTAAAACTCTTTTGCATACACAGATGCACGAGCGAGCAACACATCAGTCCGAAGTGAATTAAATATTAAGGTTTTATGAATAATGCATGTGTTGGGAAAATAGTGAGCGTGCAACTGGATGAATGAGACTTGGATTAAACTTCATGATTTGTGTGCACAGTCGATCTGGGGTTAAAACAAACCTAAACATTATTTGATTATTGGTCCACACGCGATGGAACGGGTGAATAATTGATGTAAGAATATTGGCTTTGTGGGTTCCTTTAAAATCGATACTGGGAGTCTATTTTCTTCGTCTTTAGAGGATAGGAGAAGTTTTCTTATCGACTTTTTCGAGAGTTAGGAACAGCTTTGCTTTGAGATAAGTTCTAAACTGGAAAAATGCTGTCTTTAACTTTAAATTTAACTTTGCTAATGTGGGCTACAAGTTTTGAGTCTAAAATGACAGCAAGACAACATTGTTCTCGTGTGACGACAGGTTCAACAGCCTATTCAGTTTCTCTTGTGCATTTAAATCCTTGCAGTCGTGTCTCTTTTGTACCCTTAAGTTGTAAAACATTGATATTTTGGTTCAAGGAGGCCAAACACACAGAGACAAAAGCTCATTTTGCTCAAAAGTTTTAAAGACGATGTGTAATTGTGTGTCATCAGCATACGGTCACAACTTTAGCAAATCTACTGCACACTAAGAAGGATTTAATAATATTTAGAAGATAAAGGAACATGATCACATGACTTCACCATCGCTAAGCTAAAGGCGGCTAATGTTGGTCTATAAAGGAACTACAGCACGGTCACATGACTTCACATCACCACCGCTAAGCTAAAGGAGGCTAATGTTGGGCTATAAAGGAACTGCAGCACGGTCACATGACTTCACGTCACCACCGCTAAGCTAAAGGAGGCTAATGTTGGGCTATAAAGGAACTACAGCACGGTCACATGACTTCAAGTCACCACCGCTAAGCTAAAGGAGGCTAATGTTGGGCTATAAAGGAACTACAGCACGGTCACATGACTTCACGTCACCACCGCTAAGCTAAAGGAGGCTAATGTTGGGCTATAAAGGAACTACAGCACGGTCACATGACTTCACGTCACCACCGCTAAGCTAAAGGAGGCTAATGTTGGGCTATAAAGGAACTACAGTACGGTCACATGACTTCACCACCGCTAAGCTAAAGGAGGCTAATGTTGGGCTATAAAGGAACTACAGCACGGTCACATGACTTCACGTCACCACCGCTAAGCTAAAGGAGGCTAATGTTGGGCTATAAAGGAACTACAGCACGGTCACATGACTTCAAGTCACCACCGCTAAGCTAAAGGAGGCTAATGTTGGGCTATAAAGGAACTACAGCACGGTCACATGACTTCACGTCACCACCGCTAAGCTAAAGGAGGCTAATGTTGGGCTATAAAGGAACTACAGCACGGTCACGTGACTTCACGTCACCACCGCTAAGCTAAAGGAGGCTAATGTTGGGCTATAAAGGAACTACAGCACGGTCACATGACTTCACGTCACCACCGCTAAGCTAAAGGTGGCTAATGTTGGGCTATAAAGGAACTACAGTACGGTCACATGACTTCACCACCGCTAAGCTACAGGAGGCTAATGTTGGGCTATAAAGGAACTACAGCACGGTCACATGACTTCACGTCACCACCGCTAAGCTAAAGGCGGCTAATGTTGGGCTATAAAGGAACTACAGCACGGTCACATGACTTCACGTCACCACCGCTAAGCTAAAGGCGGCTAATGTTGGGCTATAAAGGAACTACAGCACGGTCACATGACTTCACATCACCACCGCTAAGCTAAAGGAGGCTAATGTTGGGCTATAAAGGAACTGCAGCACGGTCACATGACTTCACGTCACCACCGCTAAGCTAAAGGAGGCTAATGTTGGGCTATAAAGGAACTACAGTACGGTCACATGACTTCACCACCGCTAAGCTAAAGGAGGCTAATGTTGGGCTATAAAGGAACTACAGCACGGTCACATGACTTCACGTCACCACCGCTAAGCTAAAGGAGGCTAATGTTGGGCTATAAAGGAACTACAGCACGGTCACATGACTTCACGTCACCACCGCTAAGCTAAAGGAGGCTAATGTTGGGCTATAAAGGAACTACAGCACGGTCACATGACTTCACGTCACCACCGCTAAGCTAAAGGAGGCTAATGTTGGGCTATAAAGGAACTACAGCACGGTCACATGACTTCACGTCACCACCGCTAAGCTAAAGGAGGCTAATGTTGGGCTATAAAGGAACTACAGCACGGTCACATGACTTCACGTCACCACCGCTAAGCTAAAGGTGGCTAATGTTGGGCTATAAAGGAACTACAGTACGGTCACATGACTTCACCACCGCTAAGCTAAAAGAGGCTAATGTTGGGCTATAAAGGAACTACAGCACGGTCACATGACTTCAAGTCACCACCGCTAAGCTAAAGGCGGCTAATGTTGGGCTATAAAGGAACTACAGCACGGTCACATGACTTCACGTCACCACCGCTAAGCTAAAGGCGGCTAATGTTGGGCTATAAAGGAACTACAGCACGGTCACATGACTTCACGTCACCACCGCTAAGCTAAAGGTGGCTAATGTTGGGCTATAAAGGAACTACAGCACGGTCACATGACTTCACGTCACCACCGCTAAGCTAAAGGAGGCTAATATTGGGCTATAAAGGAACTACAGCATGGTCACATGACTTCACGTCACCACCGCTAAGCTAAAGGAGGCTAATGTTGGGCTATAAAGGAACTACAGCACGGTCACATGACTTCACGTCACCACCGCTAAGCTAAAGGAGGCTAATGTTGGGCTATAAAGGAAATACAGCAAGGTCACATGACTTCACGTCACCACCGCTAAGCTAAAGGTGGCTAATGTTGGGCTATAAAGGAACTACAGCACGGTCACATGACTTCACGTCACCACCGCTAAGCTAAAGGAGGCTAATGTTGGGCTATAAAGGAACTACAGCACAGTCACATGACTTCACGTCACCACCGCTAAGCTAAAGGTGGCTAATGTTGGGCTATAAAGGAACTACAGCACGGTCACATGACTTCACGTCACCACCGCTAAGCTAAAGGTGGCTAATGTTGGGCTATAAAGGAACTACAGCACGGTCACATGACTTCACGTCACCACCGCTAAGCTAAAGGCGGCTAATGTTGGGCGTGATGACGTTTAGTCGTCTCATTTAGACACTTGTTAGTCACTAATGGGCTATTTATTGACGTATTTTACTGTTTTCAGACGTGCAGCGCTTCCTGCTCCCATACATCGGTCTGAAAGGATTATACTTTGTGGGATACTTCACGTTCGGCCTGGGAACCAGTCTGATCGGACTCTTCCCAAACATGATCGCCGTGCTCATCCTCTGCAGCGTGTTCGGAGTGATGTCCAGCACGCTGTACACCATCCCCTTCAACCTGATCGCTGAGTACCAGCTGGAGGAGGAGGTACAGTACCTGAACAATACATGTTCTTCAGGGTTAAGTTGCATTTCAAGCTTCAACGATTCAAAGGTTTTATTGTCATATGCACATAAGCAACAGTGGAGAAATGGCAATGAAATTCTTCTGACCTGATCTCCTCCAACGATGCAACATATATAATAAAATACAAAATAGTGCAAGAACTCTATACACATGTAAATAGAATATGATATGTACGAGAACAGAATATGAAATTAAATAATGTACATTAAGACTAAATTAAATACGGTTTATTGCGGTGATAACTATTTAGATCAATAAGTAGATTGCAAGATGACAAACAGATGAATGTTTATCGAGGCACTTTACAGAGCTCAGGTGTTTAATAGTCTTAAAAAACGTAAAAATAAAATGTGGGTACCGAGGGGGAAAACGGGCATCAGTCACCAATATATTCCTGCGTTTCATCTAAAACGTTGTGGATTTAAGAAAGATGTTCTTAAATAGCAGAATAGAGCAATGTCGTAAGAAGTATTCTGGTTCTTTAGTATTTTAAATGTCTGTTTATTGCAATGATATGCATTTAAATATCATTTTGTGGATTTGCTTTGGCTTCAAATCCAAATAAATTAATGTTACTGTTATTTATGACAAAGAAATATCAAAAATCCTATCTAGCTAACTGGAATGTGTTTAGCTTTGAAATAAGTAAAAACCTTGTTGAAACAGATCCTGATTTACCTTTAACTAATCATTTTAGCTTGATGGAAATAATAGAGCAATGTTGTAAGAAGTATTCTAGTTTGGTAGTATTTTAGATTTAGATTTATTGCGTCATTTAAATATCATTTTGTGGATGTATGGCTTTGCTTTCCCACTAACCGAAATAGTGTCTTTATTAGTTCTGCTTTTCAGACCAACGCTCCCAAATCCAAATCCATTTAGGTTAAAGTAGAATAGAGGAAGGTCTCAAAAAGCCTCAGCCACAAACGTTGAATGAGAAGTCAGCCGTGAAATTGAAGCACACTTTGCATACTGAAGAGGTCTGAGTCACAGACGAGTGTACCAACAAAGAAGAAGCTTATTCTGAGGCTGCAGTCGAATAGTCCAACAATGAGCTCCTAAATTCTAACCCTATCGTCTACTCCTTAACCTCTGAGTGAAAGGTCACGGGGTTAAGGGATAGTGGACAGGAGAATTCAAAAGGACTTAGGAGAAGAGACTGCGGTACTTTAGAGAATCGACTGCACTTCACTATCCCACGTGTTTATGATGCGCCAGCGGACGTCATGAATGTGCGTCTGCTGCTGTGGGGTAACCATGGAAACCACAGTTTTCTATACAGCGGACTACAACATGGATGTTCAATAAGAACGAGGGACTTCTGTGAACTCATCCAGAGACTCTGCACCGTGCTCTGATGCTGCTGCTCTGCTTTGTGAACGTGGACAGAGAAACATATTCTTCAGGACCAAAGCTGGAACTGAAATAAAAAAGGAAAGTGAAACTTCTGCTCGTCTCCCTCTCCCTCCGGTCCACATTAATACAAATGATCCCAATACGTATGATTGATGAACTAAAGATCTTAAATCAATACAGATGTATTTATTAT
>CM070483.1:3190764-3198264 GCA_036324585.1 Champsocephalus esox
AAACGTGGATGACCTTAAACCTTTTGATGTTAAACACGACCAAAACTGAAGTTATTGTACTTGTACCGAAGAATCTACGAAACTAATTATCTAAAGATATACTAACTATGGATGGCATTAATTTGGCCTCCAGTGAGACTGTAAGGAATCTTGGTGTTATATTTGATCAGGATGTATCCTTTAACGCCCACATAAAATCAATTTCAAGGACCGCCTACTTCCATCTACGTAACATTGCAAAAATCAGGCATATCTTGCCTCAAAGCGATGCAGAGAAACTAGTCCATGCATTTGTTACTTCGAGGCTGGATTATTGTAACTCTTTATTATCAGGGAGTACCGAGAAGTCAGTCAAGTCGCTTCAGCTGATTCAAAATGCTGCAGCTCGTGTACTAACCAGAGTTAGGAAAAAGGACCACATTACTCCTGTTCTGGCTGCCTTACACTGGCTCCCTATAGAGACACTACATACTGATATACACCTGAACATCAGCAGGAGAGGACTCTTTAAAGTAGAGACACTACATACTGATATACACCTGAACATCAGCAGGAGAGGACTCTTTAAAGTAGAGACACTACATACTGATATACACCTGAACATCAGCTGGAGAGGACTCTTTAAAGTAGAGACACTACATACTGATATACACCTGAACATCAGCAGGAGAGGACTCTTTAAAGTAGAGACACTACATCCTGATATACACCTGAGCATCAGCTGGAGAGGACTCTTTAAAGTAGAGACACTACATACTGATATACACCTGAACATCAGCAGGAGAGGACTCTTTAAAGTAGAGACACTACATACTGATATACACCTGAACATCAGCAGGAGAGGACTCTTTAAAGTAGAGACACTACATCCTGATATACACCTGAACACGGGCATAATGTTTCCTCTTGTTACCGAGGACATGAATATAACTTGAAATTAAAGTTATTTCAGAGCACATTCAGTCTAGACGGAACTGTTTTAACAACATTTCCCTTTAACCAGGAAGGAACCTGCTGTTGGTTCAAATCAAAGTGTCTGAGGATCCAATCTGTCTGTTTCAGTAAATTGATGGACTTTCTCATCAGAGGCCCTTCTTCACGCTGATGAACGTCTCTGGAGGAACACTCGCTGTTACATTTGAATTTCTAATCGAGGTTTTGGTGTGTGTGTGTGTGTGTGTGTGTGTGTGTGCGTGCGTGCGTGCGTGTGACACACACACACACACACACACTTAGCCTAGTTTCACACTCTTGTATACTCCAGTACATCTCACAGCTGCTGCGGGGGAAAGATGGAAGAGAAATCCACTGAAAGACTTTCATTAGATCCGTTCGTGGGAAAAGGGACGATGCTGAATCAAGAGCTACATTGAATCCTGCGCTTTCTGACGTGTGTGGGATTTAATCCACACAATTCCACATTAATAAAAACGTCTATCCATCCACGACAAAATGTACTTTTGGGTCGATACTTCGCAGAAACATCGTGGCGTCAATCTGTCTCAGAAATGTTGGTTTAATTGGACTTTAGTGTTAATATGAAGGAATAATTTGGTGCTTATGTTTTTCAGAAATGAATAAATTAAACATAAATAAAATAAAGTGAGACGTTAACTGCCGATTAGGCGTCTTAATGCTCTTAGCGTCTTCATGAAATCAAAATGAATGCAGAATAAAGGTTGTTTTGATTTATGCAGAGACAGAGAATGGCCTAATTGGCACTTAACTGGATCTCATTCACTTGCTCTGTGCTCTCATGGCTGAACCTGTGTCCGTGTCTTCTCTTGTTCCGATGAACCACATCTTTCTTCTTGGTTTGTATCGATATCTACGCCGGGATCCGGAGTCGAGGCTGATCCTCTTGCTGTAGTCCTGTGTCCTGGATCCTGAGTTCTGGATTAAGTGGTGGACTTCGGGTCGTGGCTGAACCCGTCTCTGCGGTCCTGCCTGGGTCTCGTCATGCTGCTTCCCTGATGGCTTCCTCAGGATTGTAGACATCCACGTGGATTCATCTTCTCATTACAGACACATGCATTTCCTAACATCCGGTCTATATGCTGTAAAATGTATTATCTCTTCGATTTGCACACGGCATCTATTGCAGTCTGTCCGTCCTGGGAGAGGGATCCCTCCTCTGCTGCTCTCCCTGAGGTTTCTCCATGTTCCCTTTAAACTGTGGGTTTTCTCTGGAAGTGTTTCCTTGTACGATGTGAGGGTCTAAGGACAGAGGGTCTAAGGACAGAGGGTCTGAGGACAGAGGGTCTAACGACAGAGGGTCTGAGGACAGAGGGTCTAAGGACAGAGGGTCTGAGGGCAGAGGGTCTGAGGACAGAGGGTCTGAGGGCAGAGGGTCTAAGGACAGAGGGTCTAAGGACAGAGGGTCTAAGGATAGAGGGTCTGAGGACAGAGGGTCTAAGGACAGAGGGTCTAAGGACAGAGGGTCTTAGGACAGAGGGTCTTAGGACAGAGGGTCTAAGGACAGCGGGTCTAAGGACAGAGGGTCTAAGGACAGCGGGTCTAAGGACAGAGGGTCTAAGGACAGAGGGTCTAAGGACACAGGGTCTAAGGACACAGGGTATAAGGACAGAGGGTCTGAGGACAGAGGGTCAATCAGGAGAGACGTGATGTATGAGTACATGTTTATTATCGGGACACATGATATGCGGGAATAGTGATTGACGTATTACAGAAAGTAACTGTCATGATGTTTTGGCGATTAGGCCCCGGTTTGCAGGATGATCGTTCAGGAGGGAAAGAACCGCTCTGATGAACCCCGGGGTCTAGACACTGGTGGTGGTGATAGTGGTTCGGTCCGATCTGAAGGGAGAAGGCTTTAGCTTGGCCCTGTATTAGGAGACAGGAGGCGAAGGGGTGGAGGAGGGTTGTGCGTTGACACCTGAAAGGACAACTGACGGAGAGGGGAGAGCAGATTTACGGGGTTAGCGGGTGCGATGATTGGCTAGCCGGGGCGTAGCGCCCCTGATCACTGATTGAGATAGCGTGTGACACCAGATGATATTGTCTTCCTGATTGAACTTGCGCTGAGCTACGTGTGTCGTTTTTCTCATACTGATATTCTATATATATTGTTGTATTTGCTGTAAAGTGTCTCGACTGTAGGCTATTTTTATTATATGTACAGCACTTTGGCTCCACCAGAAACCGTTTATAAAGGTGCGATATAAATACAACTTGATTTGATTTGAAAAAGCAAGATGAACGGAGGACTTTGAGATGAAATGATGGCATGTTGTGAATTTCTCATCAGGTCATATGAATGGGTTTGAGCATGTGACAGGAACACCGGAGTAAGGGGACGCGACATGAGGTCATTCTCAATACTTCAACATTCATTTCATCTTATGCCCTCTATTCTCCCAATCCTTCAGGGTCGACTTCATTCTCGACATTACGACTACGACCACTGTGTGTGTGTGTGTGTGTGTGTGTGTGTGTGTGTGTGTGTGTGTGTGTGTGTGTGTGTGTGTCTAGCATTACTATACTTGTGGGGACCTAAATCTGTTTACACAGTCATGTGTGGGGACTCGCCTCCCTTATGGGGACAAATTGGAGGTCCCCATAAGGGGGATCATTAATTTTAGGGTGAAGACTTGGTTATGGTTAAGGTTAGGATAAGTCTCCAGGAAATGCATGTAAGTCAATGTAATGTCCCCTAAAGTGATGGGTGTGTGTGTGTGTGTGTGTGTGTGTGTGCGTGTGTGTGTGCGTGCGTGTGTGTGTGCGCGTGTGTGTGTGTGTGTGTGTGTGTGTGTGTGTGTGTGTGTGTGTGTGTGAAGCTATACTTTATTCATCATCCTGTGATAAATGTCGTATTTATCTTTTTAAATGAAGCTGCTTAAAGCAATAGGATTCATTATATGCAGCTTATCTATTGATGTTTAATTCACACACACACACACACACACACACAAACACACACACAAACACACATGCATCACTTTAACACACACACACATCTGGGGTAACGTAAAACAGTCCAGCACTCGTAGTCTTCCATACAGTGAGCAGCGTTTTGAATAATCCAACTTGTACTCCAACCTTTTACCACGTTATCTTTATTCCCAACATTTCGACTTTTCAGTGTGACTTTATTCACAATATTTAAACGTTATACTCCACATCCGTCACATTTCAACTTTGTTTTTGCCATTTCCACTTTTTAGTGTCAGAATTTCACATTTTTATTCCCAACATTTTGACTTTTTTGTTCAATATTTAGATTTTTTTTTACATTTCAACTTAAAACTCCACATCTTGCACGTTACGACATTTCCACTTATTTCACAAAATGTCAACTTTTTCTTCGACATTCTGACTTATTTGTTAATAATTCAGCTTTATTGTCTATTTTTCAACGTTCAGTCCAACTTACATGTTTGCTTTATCCTCCACACCCTTCATGTTTCGACCTTATTCCTGTCATTAAAACATCATTTAAATGTCTACCTATTTTTAACATTTCAAGTTTAAACTCCACGTCCTTTACATTTCAACTTTTCACATTATTCTCAACATTTCAAGAGTATTCTCAAATTGTCCATGTATTGTTCACATTTCAGCTTAATTGTCATTTTTTAAACATTAATTCCAATTTATATACTTAATATATTGTCCACATCCTTCACGTTTCGACCTTATTCCTGTCATTAAAACATCCTTTAAATTTCTAACTATTTTTAACATTTCAAATTTAAACTTCACATCCGAATTTTTTCTCAAAATCCCCAAAAACAATCCCAGTTTATTTCCGGCATTGTTAGTCTTCCATAGGATGCCCAGGTGAGATGAAGTTCATGTTTTCCTCGCTTTAGAAAGAAATCCAACTTACATTTCAATATTTAGACTTTTTTTTTACATTTCAAATTGAGTCTCCACATCTTCCGCACGTTACGACTTTATTGTTGACATTTTAAAAAATCCCTGAAATAAAAACACCTTTTGTCTGGCACTAATAGTCTTCCATAGAATGCCCAGGTGAGATGAAGTTCATGTTTTTCACTTTACATTTTTTTAGTCTAAATGTCAATATTTAGACTTTTTTTTTACATTTCAACTTTAAAATCCACGTCCTTTACATTTCAGACTTTTCACATTATTCTCAACATTTCAAGAGTATTCTCAAATTGTCCATGTATTGTTCACATTTCAGCTTAATTGTCATTTTTTAAACATTAATTCCAATTTATATACTTAATATATTGTCCACATCCTTCACGTTTCGACCTTATTCCTGTCATTATAACATCCTTTAAATTTCTAACTATTTTTAACATTTCAAATTTAAACTTCACATCCGAATTTTTTCTCAAAATCCAAAAAATAATCCCAGTTTATTTCCGGCATTGTTAGTCTTCCATAGGATGCCCAGGTGAGATGAAGTTCATGTTTTCCTCGCTTTAAAAAAATCCAACTTACGTTTCAATATTTATACTTCTTTTTTTACATTTCAAATTGAGTCTCCACATCTTCCGCACGTTACGACTTTATTGTTGACATTTTAAAAAATCCCTGAAATACAAACACCTGTTTGTCTGGCACTAATAGTCTTCCATAGAATGCCCAGGTGAGATGAAGTTCATGTTTTTCACTTTACATTTTTTTAGTCTAAATGTCAATATTTAGACTTTTTTTTTACATTTCAACTTTAAACTCCACGTCCTTTACGTTAGGACTTTTCACATTATTCTCAACATTTCAAGAGTATTCTCAAAATATCCATGTATTGTTCACATTTCAGTTTAATTGTCATTTTTTTAAACATTAATTCCAATTTATATACTTAATATATCGTCCACATCCTTCACGTTTCGACCTTATTCCTGTCATTAAAACATCCTTTAAATTTCTAACTATTTTTAACATTTCAAATTTAAACTTCACATCCGAATTTTTTCTCAAAATCCAAAAAATAATCCCAGTTTATTTCCGGCATTGTTAGTCTTCCATAGGATGCCCAGGTGAGATGAAGTTCATGTTTTTCACTTTACATTTTTTTAGTCTAAATGTCAATATTTAGACTTTTTTTTACATTTCAACTTTAAACTCCACGTCCTTTACGTTTCGACTTTTCACATTATTCTCAACATTTCAAAAGTATTCTCAAAATGTCCATGTATTGTTCATATTTCAGCTTAATTGTAATTTTTTCAACATTAATTCCGACTTAATATATTGTCCACATCCTTCACGTTTTGACCTTATTCCTGTCATTAAAACTTTATTCTCGAAATATTGACCTTTTTCTTTACATTTCAACTTTAAACTCCACGTCCTTCACGTTTCGACTTTTTTCTCAAAATCCAAAAAAACAAACCCAGTTTATGTCCGGCACTATTATGGCGCATTTCCACTGCAGGGCCTCGCACGGCTTAGTACGGTATAGTTAGGCCTTGTTAGGCCAGGCTCACTTTATGCTGCGTCTCCATTACAGTTTAGTAGCTGGGGCAGTAACTATAGTAACGCAGTGTAGGCGGAGCCGTGACGTCATCTTCAATGAGAACCACAAAACCAACACAGCCGTTAGCCCTCAGAGCTCACAGCTCCTCATATCTGTTCAGAAACTAGACAGAAGTTAAACAAGTACAAACCACAGACTGTCTGTGTCATGGAGAATACAGTCGCTGGTTTATGTCTGTAGGCCGTTGTTGTAAGTGTGGACGGTCGGAGCATAAACAGCGTTAGCTTAGCCGATCTCCATTCAGAAAACACGCATTTTAAAAGGTTGTTCGCCTGCCGTCTGTCTGCAGACTTGTCGAAGCATTAATTCATGGTTTTTACTAACCGGTATCAGTATGTTGTTACTTCGGCATCATTTAGAAACGTGTATTACAATTAAATCACGGTAAAATATGTTCATTTTATTGTCAACATTTCAATATGTATTATCTACAATTTGACTTTCTCCACCTCCTTCACATCACGTCTTACTTCTGGAAATAAAATAAGACCTTTTTTCTGGCATTAACAGTCTTCCATAGGTTTGAGTCTCCACATCTTCCACACGTTACGACTTTATTCTTGAAATTTGAAAAAATCCCAGAAATAGAAACACCTTTTTGTCCGGCACTAACAGCCTTCCATAGCCTGTCCCAGCTGAGATGAAGTTCATATTTTCTTGCTTTTTAAAAATTAAAACCTCTGGAACTCAGCCTTAGTTTTCAAGACTCTCGTATTAACAAACTTAAACACTAGAACACAGTCTGCCTCCACTACGTGCTGTTTGGCAGCAGGTTATTGTACATCACGGCCCCCGGGGGGTAAAACTCCACCACGGGCTCCCCGGGCGCGCTCACGGGCACGATCACCTGCCCATGCTCGTCAATGAGAGGCTTTGAAGTGCCCGTGAAGGGCCGGATCGCCGGTGACGTCATCCTCCAGAAGAGCTTCTTCAGCGCCTTCCTGAACTCGCGCCTCATCAGGCAGTACAGGATGGGGTTCAGACAGCTGTTGGAGTGCGCGAGGCACACTGACACCGGAAAC
>CM070483.1:3205764-3210764 GCA_036324585.1 Champsocephalus esox
CATCTCTAAGCAGGTTGACCAATCAGAGCAGAGCCGGCCAGCTAACCGATCAGAGCAGACTGGGCTCTGGTTTCAGACGGAGGGTGAAAAGAGGTGCTGCAGCACAGGCAGTATGAGAACAATAAAGAATAACCAACAAATATTGACATCCTTTACTTTAGCAAAATAAAAATACCAGAGGGAAATTACTCGACAAGTTAAAGTCCTGCATACAAAATAAAAAATACTACAGGGGGGGTCAAACTCAAGGCCCGGGGGCCAAATCCGGCCCACAACTTCATTTCATGTGGCCCACAAGAGCTTGCAAAGAATATAATATGTTTATTATACAGGCATATGCGCTTTACAGAAGCACGTTGCCCATAAACTACATGTCCCACAATGCATCTCAAATATTCCTTATTTCTCAGAATTTGACTTTTTTTCAAAATGTCACTTTTTTTTTGTTTAACTTTTTCTCCAGAATGTTCTTTTCTTTTTAAATCATTGTGTGACATGCGCACTGAAGAGACTTGCAATTATTTACCCCAGACTTCTGCTTTCAGACGTAGTTAATTATGAAGTTACCTATCCGATAATAATCCAATGCAGAGGCAATAATGTAATGTAATACATGTTATATTATATATTTGTATATGTATTTTTATATAGTCTTGAGGCTACAACCGGTCCTTTGAGTGCGACCACAATGCTGAAATGAAATTGAGTTTGACCCCCTTGCCTTAAAGTATTCATTACTTAATATGTTTGCATTTATTTAATCTACTATATGGTTTAGGGCAGGGGTGTCAAACTCAATTTCATCGCGGGCCACCTTCGCATACAGGTTGCACTCAAAGGGCCGGTTGTACCTATATAAATATATAATATATATATAAAATAATGTATTATATTACATTATTGCCTCTGAATTGGATTATTTTCGGATAGGGATAATAACTTATTAATTAACTACGTCTGAAAGCAGAAGTCCAGGCCAAATAATTGCAAGTCTCTTCAGTGCACATGTCACAAAACAAGATGCATTGTGGGACATGTAGTTTATGGGCAACCTGCTTCTGTAAAGTAGCATGTAACTGTATAATAAACGTATTATATTCTTTGCAAGCTCTTGCGGGGCCAGATGACATGAAGTCGCGGGCCGGATTTGGCCCCCGAGCCTTGAGTTTGAGACCCCTGGTTTAGGGGAAACAAATTGTAATTGTTTTATTAACATTTTGGGTGTTTTGATGCGTCAATAATCCAATATATTCATTGTGTTTGTCCCACCTAATCTCCAGGCGGCAGACCGATCAGTGCAGAGAGGACATCTCCCCGTGAGAGGGAAGTATGCAGAGTGTGTGTTCAGTGTCTTAGAAGTGTTCTGCTGACCTCTAGTGTTACTCACGCGAACTACACGAAGAGAAACTCAAAGCATTTCGCTTCCACACTTTGTAGTTGTTGTGTTGTGTTGTTGTTGTGTTGTTGTTTGTAGTCCTTTTGCACGTATGTATGTGTCTTTGGTTTCATACTTGGTGAGGGTCCTCCGGGTTGTTGTTGCATATCTTGTCTTTTTAAACACTATCCTGGGTGCTTCGTGTCTTCTCGAGTCCTTTTGATATCTTCTAGTCCTCTAATCTTTCTCGGTGTTGATCTTCGTGTCTTTGAATGGTTGTTATGATTCCGTTTTTATCAATGGGGATTTCTTTGATCTATGCTCTTAATATCTTTGGAGTCTTTTCGAATATGTTTGATGTAGTTTTGTATCTCTATCTTTTGAGTCTTTTTTCATTGTCGTGTTTTGCGTCCTTTAAGTCTTTCGCGAATTCCTTTGCTTCTCCTTTTCAGCCGTTCTTCATCTCTTTGATGTTTACAGACATGTCTCTGCACATCTTTGTTGTCGTATTTAAAACTCTACTGACTTTCTACAAAGACATCGCTTCAAGCGGAGGCTGTTTTTGGCCCGTTCAATAATCCATCCTCCATGTTTGCTGCCATCGATCAGCTGTTGGTGCATACCGGAGAACAGGTGGAGCGTGTGTGTGTGTGTCTGCCTCCTGTGTGTGCGTGCGTGTGTCTGACTGTCTGTCTGTAAGTCAGTCTGTCTGCCTCCAGTGTGTGTGTGTGTGTGTGTGTGTGTGTGTGTCTCTCTCTCTCTCTCTGTGTGTGTGTGTGTGTGTGTGTGTGTGTGGTGTGTGTGTGTGTGTGTGTGTGTCTCTCTCTGTGTGTGTGTGTGTGTGTGTGTGTGTGTGTGTGTGTGTGTGTGTGTGTGTGGTGTGCGCGGTATCAGTGTGTGTTATCGGCTGCAGACACACCCCTCATATAGAAACTCTGCATTCCTCAGCTGTCCCTTTGAAGACTGAAATTAGGTCAGAGATCCCGACTCTGCCTCCGTGCACTGGGCAGAGAAGAGTCCTCAGTGCACTGGGCAGAGAAGAGTCCTCAGTGCACTGGGCAGAGAAGAGTCCTCAGTGCACTGGGCAGAGAAGAGTCCTCAGTGCACTGGGCAGAGAAGAGTCCTCAGTGATATATTCAATATGGGATAAACTGTACACAGTTATTTTGCTCAATATGGCTTTTTATTCAGTCCTATTTGTGTTGACTTTTGGTTTTAAGGGTATGTATTACCTGGGGTGAGTGGGTAGAGTGTGATCTTTTGTATGTGAATAATGCTATATATAAATAACATTTAATCGATAATGAGTTAAAAGCTATTTGTGTGTGTTCATATTTGTAATTTAGATGCTCGGACACAATGAATCCAGATGGTTACTTCCTCTTGCACCTGCTGTACGTCATGAGATGAGTATCCTCCCTCAGGCTCGTTGAGGCGAAAGCATTCGCAGAACCAGAACCCACTCAGGATTCTGCCTCGGCAAAAATAAATAAGAGTTGGCACCGAGCAACGGGATTCACTTCTGGGACACCGTGAGCATAACGAGACCCGAGGGGTTTTCAAAAGATGTTTCAAAAGACAGACACGGAACACATGTTGTTGTTCAGTGTCTGTCTATATACTGAACAACAACATGACAGAGAGGTTTGAGCTGTTTGGGGATACATGTGTTGTATAGGTGTTACAAGCTTTCACGAGAGAGGTATTGATGTTATCACGTGACAGTCAGGAAGAAGGAGAAGAAGCCAACATGTCAAACATATTCCTCGAAAGAAAATAAGAGTTTAGATCAGAGGTGGGAAGTAGTGGAGTGCAAATACTTTGTTACTGTACTTAAGTACATGTTTCTGGTATTAGTACTTTACTCCACTACTTATTTTTCTGACAACTTTTTACTTTGTCTTCTTACATGTTGAACTCAAATACCTGTAATTTCTACTTCTCTCATGTTGAACTCAAATACCTGTACTTTCTACTTCTCATATGTTGAACTCAAATACCTGTACTTTCTACTTCTTACATGTTGAACCCAAATACCTGTACTTTCTACTTCTCACATGTTGAACTCAAATACCTGTACTTTCTACTTCTTACATGTTGAACCCAAATACCTGTACTTTCTACTTCTCACATGTTGAACTCAAATACCTGTACTTTCTACTTCTCACATGTTGAACTCAAATACCTGTACTTTCTACTTCTCACATGTTGAACTCAAATACCTGTACTTTCTACTTCTCTCATGTTGAACTCAAATACCTGTACTTTCTACTTCTCACATGTTGAACTCAAATACCTGTACTTTCTACTTCTTACATGTTGAACTCAAATACCTGTACTTTCTACTTCTTACATGTTGAACCCAAATACCTGTACTTTCTACTTCTTACATGTTGAACTCAAATACCTGTACTTTCTACTTCTTACATATTGAACTCAAATACCTGTACTTTCTACTTCTCACATGTTGAACACAAATACCTGTACTTTCTACTTCTTACATGTTGAACTCAAATACCTGTACTTTCTACTTCTTACATGTTGAACCCAAATACCTGTACTTTCTACTTCTTACATGTTGAACTCAAATACCTGTACTTTCTACTTCTTACATGTTGAACTCAAATACCTGTACTTTCTACTTCTCATATGTTGAACTCAAATACCTGTACTTTCTACTTCTTACATGTTGAACCCAAATACCTGTACTTTCTACTTCGTACATGTTGAACTCAAATACCTGTACTTTCTACTTCTTACATGTTGAACTCAAATACCTGTACTTTCTACTTCTCACATGTTGAACACAAATACCTGTACTTTCTACTTCTTACATGTTGAACTCAAATACCTGTACTTTCTACTTCTTACATGTTGAACACAAATACCTGTACTTTCTACTTCTTACATGTTGAAGCCAAATACCTGTACTTTCTACTTCTTACATGTTGAACTCAAATACCTGTACTTTCTACTTCTTACATGTTGAACACAAATACCTGTACTTTCTACTTCTTACATGTTGAAGCCAAATACCTGTACTTTCTACTTCTCTCATGTTGAACTCAAATACCTGTACTTTCTACTTTTACATGTTGAACTCAAATACCTGTACTTTCTACTTCTTACATGTTGAACACAAATACCTGTACTTTCTACTTCTTACATGTTGAACTCAAATACCTGTACTTTCTACTTCTTACATGTTGAACACAAATACCTGTACTTTCTACTTCTTACATGTTGAAGCCAAATACCTGTACTTTCTACTTCTTACATGTTGAACTCAAATACCTGTACTTTCTACTTCTTACATGTTGAACACAAATACCTGTACTTTCTACTTCTTACATGTTGAAGCCAAATACCTGTACTTTCTACTTCTCTCATGTTGAACTCAAATACCTGTACTTTCTACTTTTACATGTTGAACTCAAATACCTGTACTTTCTACTTCTTACATGTTGAACTCAAATACCTGTACTTTCTACTTCTTACATGTTGAACACAAATACCTGTACTTTCTACTTCTTACATGTTGAAGCCAAATACCTGTACTTTCTACTTCTCACATGTTGAACCCAAATACCTGTACTTTCTACTTCTCACATGTTGAACTCAAATA
>CM070483.1:3215764-3253264 GCA_036324585.1 Champsocephalus esox
GCGTCCCTAGCAACCACCTTGGTAACAATGAAAACGTTGGACGCAATTTCCTGAAGTAATCTTCGTAATAACTAGCAAACTAAAGATCATGTACATCCACTGCACACATAATCTGAAATAACAACTCATATTTCTCGCATCAAATGACATCAAAACGCATTTTAATGGCCAAACTAACTTTAAAATAGGCATTTTACACCCAGAATAAAACGAAGTTCGGCCATGTTTTCTTTTTCTGCAGGGAGAAATCACGTGACGTCAAACAGAGCACATGGTGTAGGCCAAACGATAGCTGGGGATTCTGGGTAGTGTAGTGTCTTCATTGCCTTTAAGGGCAGTTGACACAAACGAATGCCGTGCTTACATGAGCGTCCATAGAAGCACATGGACATCCCGGAAAGCTGAACATGGACGCTAAGGGCCCCCCCCCTTGCGTTGAAAATGGACGCTAAGGCCCCCCCCCTTGCGTTGAAAATGGACGCTAAGGCCCCCCCCCTGGCGTTGAAAATGGACGCTAAGGCCCCCCCCCTTGCGTTGGAAAAAGCCGGCAGGGGACTTGACATAACGTCAACATAGGCCGACCTGGGAGTGAGGATGTGTTGCAGCAGCAGCCTCCACTGCCCCTCTCTTCCACATTCAGGAGACAGCAGCAGCAGCAGCCTCCACTGCCCCTCTCTTCCACATTCAGGAGACAGCAGCAGCAGCAGCCTCCACTGCCCCTCTCTTCCACATTCAGGAGACAGCAGCAGCAGCAGCCTCCACTGCCTCTCTCTTCCACATTCAGGAGACAGCAGCAGCAGCAGCCTCCACTGCCTCTCTCTTCCACATTCAGGAGACAGCAGCAGCAGCCTCCACTGCCCCTCTCTTCCACATTCAGGAGACAGCAGCAGCAGCAGCCTCCACTGCCTCTCTCTTCCACATTCAGGAGACAGCAGCAGCAGCAGCCTCCACTGCCCTCTCTTCCACATTCAGGAGACAGCAGCAGCCTCCACTGCCTCTCTCTTCCACATTCAGGAGACAGCAGCAGCCTCCACTGCCTCTCTCTTCCACATTCAGGAGACAGCTTTTTAAAAACCCGGTGAAAGGAAAGCGTCTCATACAGTGAAGCGCTTTCTCCTCCACACACAGACTCGGCTGTTCACCGTCTGCCGCTCAGGTTCAGAAATACATCTTCCCGCACAAGTCCTCCTTGTCCTCCTCTGACGCTGAAGTGCAGACAGCTTTTAGTAGAGAAGTCCTTCTTGCATTGCTAATGTTGATGAGTACTACTCCGTGAGTTCATAGGAGACATGTAAATGGCTACGTCTCATTCCGGATACCTTACAGTCATACACTGTAGAAGAGACATGGAGAAGAGGGGACACGTGTTGATGTAGAAGAGACATGGAGAAGAGGGGACACAGTGTTGATGTAGAAGAGACATGGAGAAGAGGGGACACATGTTGATGTAGAAGAGACATGGAGAAGAGGGGACACGTGTTGATGTAGAAGAGACATGAAGAAGAGGGGACACATGTTGATGTAGAAGAGACATGGAGAAGAGGGGACACATGTTGATGTAGAAGAGACATGGAGAAGAGGGGACACATGTTGATGTAGAAGAGACATGGAGAAGAGGGGACACATGTTGATATAGAAGAGACATGGAGAAGAGGGGACACATGTTGATGTAGAAGAGACATGGAGAAGAGGGGACACATGTTGATGTAGAGGAGACATGAAGAAGAGGGGACACATGTTGATGTAGAAGAGACATGGAGAAGAGGGGACACATGTTGATGTAGAAGAGACATGAAGAAGAGGGGACACATGTTGATGTAGAAGAGACATGGAGAAGAGGGGACACATGTTGATGTAGAAGAGACATGGAGAAGAGGGGACACATGTTGATGTAGAAGAGACATGAAGAAGAGGGGACACATGTTGATGTAGAAGAGACATGAGAAGAGGGGACACATGTTGATGTAGAAGAGACATGAGAGAAGAGGGGACACATGTTGATGTAGAAGAGACATGGAGAAGAGGGGACACATGTTGATGTAGAAGAGACATGAAGAAGAGGGGACACATGTTGATGTAGAAGAGACATGGAGAAGAGGGGACACATGTTGATGTAGAGGAGACATGAAGAAGAGGGGACACATGTTGATGTAGAAGAGACATGGAGAAGAGGGGACACATGTTGATGTAGAAGAGACATGAAGAAGAGGGGACACATGTTGATGTAGAAGAGACATGGAGAAGAGGGGACACATGTTGATGTAGAAGAGACATGAAGAAGAGGGGACACATGTTGATGTAGAAGAGACATGAGGAAGAGGGGACACATGTTGATGTAGAAGAGACATGAAGAAGAGGGGACACATGTTGATGTAGAAGAGACATGAAGAAGAGGGGACACATGTTGATGTAGAAGAGACATGAAGAAGAGGGGACACATGTTGATGTAGAAGAGACATGGAGAAGAGGGGACACATGTTGATGAAGAAGAGACATGGAGAAGAGGGGACACATGTTGATGTAGAAGAGACATGAAGAAGAGGGGACACATGTTGATGTAGAAGAGACATGGAGAAGAGGGGACACATGTTGATGTAGAAGAGACTTGAAGAAGAGGGGACACATGTTGATGTAGAAGAGACATGGAGAAGAGGGGACACATGTTGATGTAGAAGAGACATGGAGAAGAGGGGACACATGTTGATGTAGAAGAGACATGGAGAAGAGGGGACACATGTTGATGTAGAAGAGACATGAAGAAGAGGGGACACATGTTGATGTAGAGGAGACATGGAGAAGAGGGGACACATGTTGATGTAGAAGAGACATGGAGAAGAGGGGACACATGTTGATGTAGAAGAGACATGAAGAAGAGGATTTTGCATAACAGGTGACCTTTAAATGAAACATGGTAGCTGTGCGCTAACCAGAAGTGACGGTAGCCGCTCTTAGCTAGCTAGCTAGCATCGTTCCTAGTACCGTTAGCAATGTGATCAAAAGTGCACAGAAAAGAAAACCAAGCCATTCGGGAACGTTTTTTACTTTCATTGTAGTTTCCAATGCAGCTTTTGGCCGAGCAAGAGGTGGATACAACATACATCTTGCAAAGAAAAGATCAAATACAACACCAAATCATGGAGATGGGGAACGTTGGCTAGTCAGCTTGTTCGACATATAGCTAACGTTCGCAGTTAGCTTGTTAGATAGCTAACGTTTGCTAAATCTTATCACATGACGTCCATGATGAGGGAAATTCAGTAGGTCGAATGAGGTGAGTTTTTACTGGCAAACGTTAAAGGTGGGGTAGGTAAGTTTGAGAAGCCGGCTCGAGATCGCTAGAATTTGAAAATACACAACCGGAGAAAATCTGCCACTTCCTCCCAGAGCCCCTCCCCCAACACACAGGAACGCGCACATGACCAATGAGGGCGCGAGATACGTCTGTGCCCCGATGGAAGGCTGACAGGCAGGTTGTACTTTTTACAGTATCACGGCTTCTACAGATGACATTTCTTTATGGATTTATTGTCAAAGCACTTCAGATATTCATTGCTGTCGGGACGTTAAGAGCATTCCATGGAATATAACAAAAAGTGTATCTCGAGCCGGTTTCTGAAACTTACCGACCCCACCTTTAAGTAAATTGTTAAATATATGGCAAACATTCACTAGCTTTTTAGAGTTCGCTCACACAGGAAGTGCAGTCGGTAAAATGTGGTGAGTTTTGACTTGACATACAACGGGAAAGGCCGATTTGCACGGGATTAAATCACAAGACCTTCGCAGTAATTATACATTCCGGAAGCTCCCTGTGGAATACTAGTCCGATGCCAACATTGCCTATCGTCTCCCACAAAGTTAGCTCATTAGATATATAGCTTATGTTCGCTAGTTAGATTTAGATAACAGTCTCTCCGGCTAATGTAATCACATGAAGTCCATGGGGAAATGTTACAGCTATAATGGGTGAGTTTTTTACTCGACATACAACGGAAATGAAGTCCTTCGCAGTAATTATACATTCCTAAAGCTCCCCAGGTAATTATAGTGCGATGCCACCGGGGCTTATTGTCTCCCACATCGCACAATGACCTGGCCATCTGTTATCCCCGGCTGCCAGCTGCTGTCACATCTTGTTCCAACATAGCAACACCTGATTTAGCGCCCTTCAGTCTGCGGCACTTGTCCCAGCGCTGGAAAAGAAACGTCCTTGCCAAACACGGGTGAACTCTCCGAACTCGTGTTCACCGTCCTCTTCGCACTGGAGCTTCGTCACAGCTTCAGACACTCGTGCCCTTTTAAGAGAAGGGTGCACAACTCCCGTGCTGCTGCTTGATCTTCATCCGGAAAATGCCCCCTCCTCGTCCTCCTCTTCCTCTTCTTCTCCAGGCCTCGGAAAGGACTGATGTGACCGTGAGACTAAAGGCAGCAGCTGTCACATGAAGAACAGGAATCCCTCCATTGTAAACACTTCGCAGACTGGTGGTCCCACACACACTCTTCACACAGCGTCGGTGTGTGTTGGCTCTGATTCGGATGCTAACGGTGTGTGTGTCTCCATCATGCTGAGCTTCTCCGAGCCGTTCCTCGGTTCCTCTCTCCGTCTCCGTCTCCGCCTCCGCCAACACAACCGGCACCTCCGACTGACGGAAAGAGAAACACGTTAAATACAGCGGGAAGTTAACCATGCAGGAATAAATAAGCCATCCATATTGAGTCAAATATGATGCTAATTTACGTAGCAAAATCAGGGGTGTCAAACTCAAGGCCCGGGGGCCAAATCCGACCCGCGACTTCATTTCATGTGGCCCCACAAGTCTAATTTGAGATGCATTGTGGGACATGTAGTTTATGGGCAACGTGCTTCTGTAAATCGTCATCTAACCGTATAATAAACATATTATATGAATATAATATATCAAAGAATATAATATGTTTATTATACGGTTAGATGACGATTTACAGAAGCACGTTGCCCATAAACTACATGTCCCACAATGCATCTCAAATTAGACTTGTTTCTCAATGGGCCCTTTTCCCAGAATTTGACCTAAATGTAACTTTTTTTAAATGTCACTAATTTTTTCCCCAGCTTTATTTTTTAAATAATTTTGTGACATTCTCACTGACGAGAATTGCAATTATTTGCCCCAGACTTCTGCTTTCAGACGTAGTGAATTATGAAGTTATTACCCTATCAGATAATAATCCAATGCAGAGGCAATAATGTAATATAATACATTATTTTAATATATATATATATATATTTATATATAAGTTACAACCGGCCCTTTGAGTGCAGCCATAATGCTGATGTGGCCCGCCATTAGATTGAGTTTGACACCCCTGATAAAATCATCATGCGGAGTTGAATATAAACACTGAATAGAGTGGAAATAACTCTGGACTTGGAGTGCGTGTTACTCTGTTTAGATTGGAACCAAATGTTATTTATTTAAATTAAAGTTGTACTCAATTTAAGTACCCCAAAACAATACTTTGGAAAAGCTTACAATTACTCAAGATAGCTTCTCCTAACTATGTTTTTTTGTATATATCAGAATACCGCCAACACAACCGGCACCTCCGACTGAGGGGAAGACAAACGAGTTAGCGTTTAAATAAAACAGATTGCTGTCCTTATTGAGTAAAATAGCAGTAAAGTTGATCTAATTGAATTCTACGGTGTTAATCAGAGTGGAATATGCACACGAGCGGAGAGGAAATAACTCTGAAAAGGGAACTCTTTACTGTACTGTTTAAATTGGAACCAAATGTTATATATTTAAAAAAAGGTTTTACTCAATTAGTGGATAGGATATACTTTATAATCCCCGTGGGGAAATGGTTTCTCTGCATTCGACCCATCCTAGTGTTAGGAGCAGTGGGCTGCCATCTTGAACGGCTCCCGGGGAGCAGTGTGGGGACCGGTGCCTTGCTCAGGGACACCTCGGTAGCACTTGGTCTTGCCGGGACTTGAACTGGTGACCTTCCAGTTGCCAAGCCAAGTCCCTATCGACTTCGCCACCACCACCCAGTGTACTTTGTAAAACCTTAACGCTAACTTCTCCCAACAACGGTTACGTTTTGTTGTATATATAATGGTTTGTACTGCTGTTTTTAATAAAATACAAATAGTGTTTGTATTGTGTTGGTATCTATGGGCTTATATCCCGACCATAGAGTTAGAGATCCACTTTATTCAGCGACAAACACACTTTCAAGAGTGTGATGATTTTGGTCACGTGAAGCAGTGGTTCTCAAATGGGGGTGCGCGGACCCCTAGGGGTACGTTGGAGTACTGCAGGGGGTACGTGAGATTTATTTTATGTTAATTGAAAAAAAACATAATTAATGCATTTAAACAAACTGAAGATGAACTACTTTATTAAAGGTTACAGAAACTCTGGATAATAAACGGGGTGCTCTCTTTCCCTCTGCCTCTCCTGCAGCCCGTCAGGCTCCTGCAGCTCGCTGAACCTGTAGTGAGTAACCCGGCAGCAAAGAATACATATATTTATAGCTAGTGTAGCTACTTCCAGAGCAGATGAACTAGCTCAGTGGGTTCGGTCTAACTCAGTGTATTTCACTCAGCGGTGCGTCACAGCAGGGAGCCGTGATCACGCAGAGCTGCGTGTTCTCCGTCAGCAGCAGCTGATCTGATCTCTCTCTCTCGTCCCGTTAGACTTCACTCGCGTTTATATCCAAATCTATCAGATATAGTTCTAGATAATGATATGACTGCCTGCTTATCAAAGGACCTAAACAATAAGCGTTGCTTGGCAACGACCGCAAAGTATAGCGCAGCATTATATGTTTATATGAGGGGTCAAAATCCAATGCTCATAAAATGCTCATATCTTTCCTCTTCGTTCCCCACGCCCCTAAATAAATAAATAAATAAATAAACCAATGTTATGGAAAGTGAGGAGGTTTGAGCAGTGTGGGTTTTATATGAACAGAGTTACACATATTTAAAACGCTAGTGTAACAGCTGCAGCTGCCTCGCTGTCAGAAAGACGAAGCTCTCAGTGAAGCTCGAGCCCGTGTTTCACATTGAGTACAACTTATTAAAAAGATCAGTTCAATGCAGCTAATGTCGTCTCTGTGTTGTTGCTTGATGTTCAAATTGGTTTGCCGTGAATTTAGTGACGGATTGTAAACATTTGAAATGTAGCATTTAAACTGGCCTACTCACTCTAAAACACATTCAACCTGCCATCACAGATCCCCCTCTCACTCCACTCCACTCTCTTGCCTTGTCTGTTTTATGCTTTTACGCTGCTGTATTGCCTTGTCGGTTCGATTAATTTGTGTTCCGTTTTTGTTTTAGCCGTTTTAACTTTTAAATGCACTGTAAGGCGACCTTGGGTGTCCTGAAAGGCGCCTCGAAATAAAATGTATTATTATTATTATTTAAGTGTTTCTCAGTTACTGTTGTTGTTTTAATAACTCAGACTCTGATGGAGCCGCGCTGTGCTGAACCTCTTCATAGGCTTTTTGTCCCTAACAGATAGGGTGCTCGCTGATCAGGGGGCCGTGGCTGCATTTCTTTTTCAAAGGGGGAACATTATTGAAAAAAGTTTGAGAACCACTGACGTAAAGAACTGCAAAATAATGCAAACAAAATTACTATTTCATCAGGAAAAACCTACACAAATAGGCAAACATGGTAACCCAATGAAAGATGCTTAATGAACACTGCTGGGAAATAAGTTTAGTCACTTTATCCCGAAGGTCAGATGAGAAGTTTGATGCCGTGGAATAATGCGTAGAAAATATGCGAAGTGTTAAAATGTCAAAGCTTGTGTGAAACAAAAAACGTCCTCGTCTTAATGCGAAGCTAAGCGTCTCCTGGCTCTAGAGATACTTCTTTCAAAAGCTTCTAACTTGCCCAAAAAAGCCATATTTTCCCAAATGTCAAACCATTCTTTAATGTAGAACAACACAGGAACTTACTGTGAACAAATACAGATGAATACGATGAGAAGAATCAGGAAAACGAGCCCCGCGATGACGCAGGCGACTATTATTTGTCGTTTTCCTCCTATCCGCCAATCCAAGTCCAGATATTCACACCTGGAGCCGATGTAGCCATGCTGACACCTGAGGAAAAAACGTTCACTGTTTTGATTTAACAGACAATAAAGAAACACTACTGTCTCTTTTAAAGAGGGGGGGAAGTATCGGAGTACAAATACTTTGTTACTGTACTCGAGTACATTTTTCTGGTATCAGTACTTTACTCCACTACTTATTTTTCTGACGACTTTTTACTTTTACTTCTTACATTTTGAACCCAAATACCTGTACTTTCTACTTCTTACATGTTGAACCCAAATACCTGTACTTTCTACTTCTTACATGTTGAACTCAAATACCTGTACTTTCTACTTCTTCATGTTGAACTCAAATACCTGTACTTTCTACTTCTCACATGTTGAACTCAAATACCTGTACTTTCTACTTCTCACATGTTGAACTCAAATACCTGTACTTTCTACCTCTCACATGTTGAACCCAAATACCTGTACTTTCTACTTCTTACATGTTGAACTCAAATACCTGTACTTTCTACTTCTTACATGTTGAACACAAATACCTGTACTTTCTACTTCTTACATGTTGAACACAAATACCTGTACTTTCTACTTCTTACATGTTGAACCCAAATACCTGTACTTTCTACTTCTTACATGTTGAACCCAAATACCTGTACTTTCTACTTCTTACATGTTGAACTCAAATACCTGTACTTTCTACTTCTTACATGTTGAACTCAAATACCTGTACTTTCTACTTCTTACATGTTGAACACAAATACCTGTACTTTCTACCTCTCACATGTTGAACCCAAATACCTGTACTTTCTACTTCTTACATGTTGAACTCAAATACCTGTACTTTCTACGTCTTACATGTTGAACACAAATACCTGTACTTTCTACTTCTTACATGTTGAACACAAATACCTGTACTTTCTACTTCTTACATGTTGAACCCAAATACCTGTACCTTTCTACTTCTTACATGTTGAACCCAAATACCTGTACTTTCTACTTCTTACATGTTGAACTCAAATACCTGTACTTTCTACTTCTTACATGTTGAACTCAAATACCTGTACTTTCTACTTCTTACATGTTGAACTCAAATCCAAATACCTGTACTTTCTACTTCTTACATGTTGAACTCAAATACCTGTACTTTCTACTTCTCACATGTTGAACACAAATACCTGTACTTTCTACTTCTGACATGTTGAACCCAAATACCTGTACTTTCTACTTCTTACATGTTGAACCCAAATACCTGTACTTTCTACTTCTTACATGTTGAACTCAAATACCTGTACTTTCTACTTCTTACATGTTGAACTCAAATACCTGTACTTTCTACTTCTTACATGTTGAACTCAAATACCTGTACTTTCTACTTCTTACATGTTGAACTCAAATACCTGTACTTTCTACTTCTTACATGTTGAACTCAAATACCTGTACTTTCTACTTCTCACATGTTGAACCCAAATACCTGTACTTTCTACTTCTTACATGTTGAACCCAAATACCTGTACTTTCTACTTCTTACATGTTGAACTCAAATACAACATCAATTACTCAAAGTACTTCTACTTTCACCAGAGTATTTTTAAACATGAGTATCTGTACTTCTACTTGAGGAAAGGATGTGTGGACTTCTTCCATTTCTGCTCTTTTATCAGTTGAATCTTACAGCTACACCTTTCTGGAAATGCTAATGATCTCCGTGTTCTTGCCGCGTCTTACCTGCAGGACGGCGCATGCTGTTCTTTAATGTAACGGCACTCCCCGTGGATGCAGTAGTTTGTGAAAGCCTCGGGACATTTTGAGAAGTGTCCGGTCCACTGCCCATCTGTCGTGCTTTCTGGAGAAACAAGACGATAACTTTTCAAATGATTTTCAGGATTATTGTGGTCAGCTTTTCACCATCTGTTGAAACGTGGAGATTAGGCGCCCAAATACATTGTTATTATTACATTTGGGGGAGCAAAGTTGTTCGTTTGCTCACCAACTTTTGGACTTATTAAACATATCGTATCATCATAGTGTAATTATCAGTATATCCAACACAGTCTCACAGCATTTCGTATTATAGTCACGACATTTATTCTATTGATTCGTGTTCCCCATTTTTTTTTCGTGTCACAGAACGATTTTAAAAGCAATGTATTTCTATTGGTAGTATCATAGGGGAGTATGTTTCGTGCCTGCACCAAATAATAACAAATTAGAAGGTAACAAATATTTTTAAAAATACAGATTTCAGTATCCTGAGGCTCTGAGCCATTTGTTTTCCTCGCGGACGGCAAAAAAACTCCGACATTGTACTATTTAAAATAAAAGGGTTGGGCTTAAGGTATTGAGTAAGAAAATGTTTTTATGAACCACACAGCTTCCGGTCTTCCAAGACCCGACCGGACAAAAAGACGAGGAGCAGGCACGAAACACACTCGCATAAGGTGACCAGATTTTCAAGATTAAAACCGGGGACATTTTCAGTTTTGCGGTCAAAATATCATTAACATTTACAATTTTCTTCACTGTTAAAGAAAAAAGGGGGACAATTCTGGTTCAATGTAATTTGAAAATGTTAACTGTTACAAATACAAAACAGATACAAACAAACTGATACAAACAGAAGGACGATAGCTCATATATGAGACTACAAAGGTCTTTTATTTTGAAATTCTTCATCAGATTGTCCTGATTCTCTCTGAGTGACTCGATGGGGTGTCCTGCTATCACCCTGATGTGAAATAAGTATTTGATTGACTTCGAATGATTCTTTGATTATGGACGGTTTCTATTAAATAATAATCTAAATATAGATGGACAATAGATCTAAATTGAGATTTTAAACAGCATACATTTTAAATTGTGCTTCAGAAAGTAATGTTATTTAGGATGGTGTGAGATGGTGTCAAATCAATTGAAATTAGTCACCCAGTGGAAATGTTTTACACTCACTCAGTTATGATGTGGTAGCTATATGTAGTTTGTTTTAAATTATTATTGATCACATTATATAGTACATCTTTCTTAATTTAAGCTCCAGCATGAATATTTTTGGTGTGTTTTTTAGGTATATTTGTTATTGACCGAGTAAACGCTTTTATTTTGAAGGCAGTTTTTACAGGCCTCAACCGTAATGCATAGGATATTCGCGCACCGCAATACAACGTGCGGGCTGGCTTGACCGCAGTCTCTGTTTACCCAGTATGTCCTGACATGACACGTTTTATTTCACCTTCCTATGTGTTTTTAACGTATATTAAAAAACGGGGACATTTCCAAGGACAGTTTCAACCGGGGACAAGCCAATACAAACGGGGACTGTCCCCGGAAAACGCAGACGTCTGGTCACCCTACACTAGCAATAGAAATACATTGCATTTAAAATCGTTCTGTGTGACAAGAAAAATGCGAAAATTGTGTTCGTGACTATAACCGTGAGACTGGGTTGGTATATCAGTGATCATTATTGCTATTTTCAGCAGAAGTTAAATCAAAATCCCAACTTTTTTCCCCCCAAAACCTTGGAATCATGCTTTCATATGTTTTGTAATTTGCATGTCTGCTTTCTTAAACCTAAAAAATGGAAAAGTGAAGTTCTCGAAAAAGCTAAGAAAGTATCACTGTTAGCTAAATTGCTTCAATGAAAGATGTTTACAATGTTAAGAAATATCTAGACAACTGCTTAATCATGGACTGATAACAGAACATAAGACAGGCCATTTAATGTTAAAATAACCTGCTTGGTTGGAGTTAGCATAAAGAGCTAGCTTAAGTTAGCTTAAAGGAGACTCTCCTACTGTTAAAGCAAGGAAAACAGGAACAGAAACAGTCGATGATTGTTAGCTAAAATCTGCTTTAGAGGTCAATGAAAGTCTGTCATTTCCGATGGGAATCTGACTGTTTACAAAGGTAAGAAACATTTAGTTGAAATGCTTAATCATGGACTTCAAACAGAACAAATGAAAAGACAGGCTAGTTAATGACAAAAAAAACTGCTTGTTAGCTCGTTCATTAGCTTAAAGAGCTAGCTTAAGTTAGCTTAAAGTAGAGAGTACTGTTGGTGAAATACCAAATTGATTTCCTACTAGTAACTTTGCCAGCTAACGTTAGCTTCCTGATTGGACAGGATTTGGCGGTGGACATCAGATGTTTGTGAACAAACCGTAGCATAAAAGTAGAAAGTACATTTGGTGAAACGGCCGACAAATCTTCGAGTCAACGTTAGCTAACTTAGCCAGCTAACGTTAGCTTCCGAATTCGACATGAATTGGCGGTGGAGATCGGACAAACTGTAACAACATGCTATTATTTAGCATTAGCATTGTTGATTTCATTGTTTGGGATGTAGTGGAGGGTTCATCCAAGATATAGGTGGTGTAGAAATGCAGGACATATGTTGCAATGTCCTCTCCCTTTAGACCCCACACTAACTCATGAAGAACACCAGAGAGTTGTTTTAAAAAGCCGAGCTATTTCTGTAACGTTCTGTCAGCTTCTCCTTTTGACTTACACCCTCACCTCCTGGCACGGTATAAATAGTTTGCAATTTGACCCAGAGGGGAGTGATGGATCATTGCTGGAAGAAGCTCGGTGTCACCGGGTCGCAATCATTACATTACCAACTCAACTGAACACATGGTGGATAAAGTTACACTCGTTCCCATTCTGTTTCTCCTCCACCAAACACTCCCTAGCACAGCTGCTAGTCGACCATAACGCTGAACTTCTGACCCCCGAAGTTACACACAATGCTCGTTATACAACAAGCCGCCGCTGCCTTTACTGCACAGCCCATTATCTGTGAATACGAGCTCGTAAAGTAATACTGCTGCTCCGGGGACTTCAATGAAAGCGCTCCAGTAGAAACTGAAACACGAGATCAGGCTCGCCGCCGTTAAAAGAAAAATATCAAGTTACAAAGTTTGAAGGGATAGTTTGGGAAATAGGAAGCAGTTGACGGCTTGTTTCGCTGAAGCTGCACGTTGGAGGCATCAAATTAACATTTTCCGTCTAATTTGTTTAATTTGTACGAGAAGCATAGCGTAAAAATCACGTATTTTGTGGTTAACAAAACCCCTGTCCATTCTTTCAGCCAAGCTACGCTAAGCTATGCTAAGCTACGCTAAGCTAACCTGCTAGGTTTCATAGACGCTGTGTATATATACATGTTTTTCACTTACATTTTGGTATACTGCACAAACTGTATTTTATTATTGTAATTTTACGTATATTTTTGCGTATTTATAACTATTTAAAAAAAATGTTTTAACAATATTTGCATATGTTTTACAACCTTATTCGTCCGACTGTGTTTATGCAAAAACTAGAACAATTCCTTGTATGTGTAAACCTAATAAAAACCCTAATTCTGATTCAATAGGTACAGAAATGAGTGGTTTCAATAATCAATGTGAAGACAAGGAACTATTCACTTGAAGTCGATTTTGATAAAGCAGCCATTTTGATAAAGCAGCCATTTTGATAAAGCAGCCATTTTGATAAAGCAGCCATTTTGATAAAGCAGCCATTTTGATAAAGCAGGTAATACATACAAAAAAGACTAACATGTTAAGGATTTAAACTACAAGCCTGCTGTCGGAGGCCCAACATTTCTATAACGAGCTTTTGAGAGAATATCCTGCAGCTAAATCAGAGAGGTGGAAAACATCCAGACTCCGTTATGGCCCAGTTGAAGCCCCCCTTTCCCACCTGTCCATATCTACCTGTGCCGTTGTCTCCGTTTCCGGTTGACACGGTTTGATTGGCAGACGCTTCGGTCACATGACTGCCGGCCAGAGAGTATTTGCACAAAGCCAGAGCTGCAGACAAACACACAAACACAGGTAAAGACCCACAACAAAAACACATGCACATATATGCACAAGCAGACTGTTTTTTAACCAATTTGTGTTCACAGAGAGTAGTAGTTGTCCCCTTTTTTCATTTATATAAGTATAAGTAAGTAAACGATTCAAGAATACCCAGAGAAAATATACAGGGAAAATGCATTAAATATTATACCTAAGTATTTTATATACGATAGGAAGAAGGAAGTAGGAGTTTCTACCCCTTTTTGATATATTGTTACACACTTACAGTGGCAATATAGATATTAAACCTTAACAATGCGTTACTGTCTCCTTTCAGGTTCAAAATCTCCCCTTCACAATAAAAGCCCGAGAATTAAACACCACTGCTTCCTAGAGATCACTCACTAAGTACATTTACTCAAGTACTTAAGTATAATTTTGAGGTATTTGTACTTTAGTTGAGAATTTCCATTTTACGAGTAAATCCACCAGCTACCCTGCAGTCTACAAAGTACTTCAGACTAGCTGCACCTCCACCAGCTACCCTGCAGTCTACAAAGTACTTCAGACTAGCTGCACCTCCACCAGCTACCCTGCAGTCTACAAAGTACTTCAGACTAGCTGCACCTCCACCAGCTACCCTGCAGTCTACAAAGTACTTCAGACTAGCTGCACCTCCACCAGCTACCCTGCAGTCTACAAAGTACTTCAGACTAGCTGCACCTCCACCAGCTACCCTGCAGTCTACAAAGTACTTCAGACTAGCTGCACCTCCACCAGCTACCCTGCAGTCTACAAAGTACTTCAGACTAGCTGCACCTCCACCAGCTACCCTGCAGTCTACAAAGTACTTCAGACTAGCTGCACCTTCACCAGCTACCCTGCAGTCTACAAAGTACTTCAGACTAGCTGCACCTCCACCAGCTACCCTGCAGTCTACAAAGTACTTCATACTAGCTGCACCTCCACCAGCTACCCTGCAGTCTACAAAGTACTTCAGACTAGCTGCTCCTCCACCAGCTACCCTGCAGTCTACAAAGTACTTCAGACTAGCTGCTCCTCCACCAGCTACCCTGCAGTCTACAAAGTACTTCAGACTAGCTGCACCTCCACCAGCTACCCTGCAGTCTACAAAGTACTTCAGACTAGCTGCACCTCCACCAGCTACCCTGCAGTCTACAAAGTACTTCAAACTAGCTGCTCCTCCACCAGCTACCCTGCAGTTTACAAAGTACTTCAGACTAGCTGCACCTCCACCAGCTACCCTGCAGTCTACAAAGTACTTCAGACTAGCTGCACCTTCACCAGCTACCCTGCAGTCTACAAAGTACTTCAGACTAGCTGCACCTTCACCAGCTACCCTGCAGTCTACAAAGTACTTCAGACTAGCTGCACCTCCACCAGCTACCCTGCAGTCTACAAAGTACTTCAGACTAGCTGCACCTCCACCAGCTCTGAGAACACTTTCATGATCAATCATTATAAAACATATCATATATATTATTCTGAAATGGACCAATCTGCACAACGACTACTTTCACTGTCTTTACTATATTTAGATGAGAATACTTTCTACTTTCACTTGAGGAACATTTTGAATGAGGACTTTTACTGTGACAGAGTATTCCTACACTCTGGTACTTCTACTTTACTCAAGTACAAGATCTGAGTACTTCTACTTTACTCAAGTACAAGATCTGAGTACTTCTACTTGTACTCCGAGTACAAGATCTGAGTACTTCTACTTTTACTCAAGTACAAGATCTGAGTAGGCCTACTTATACTTTTACTCAAGTACAAATATCTGAGTACTTCTACTTTTACTCAAGTGCAAGATCTGAGTACTTCTACTTTTACTCAAGTACAAGATCTGAGTACTTCTACTTTTACTCAAGAACAAGATCTGAGTACTTCTACTTTTACTCAAGTGCAAGATCTGAGTTCTTCTACTTTTACTCAAGTACAAGATATGAGTACTTCTACTTTTACTCAAGTACAAGATCTGAGTACTTCTACTTTTACTCAAGGACATTACCTGAGTACTTCTACTTTTACGACAAGATCTCAGTACTTCTACTTTAACTCAAGTACAAGATCTGAGTACTTCTACTTTTACTTAAGTACAAGTTCTGAGTACTTCTACTTTTACTCAAGTACAAGATCTGAGTACTTCTACTTTTACTCAAGTACAAGATCTGAGAACTTATACTTTTACTCAAGTACAAGATCTGAGTACTTATACTTTTACTCAAGTACAAGATCTGAGTACTTCTACTTTTACTCAAGTACAAGATCTGAGTACTTCTACTTTTACTCAAGTGCAAGATCTGAGTACTTCTACTTTTACTCAAGTGCAAGATCTGAGTACTTCTACTTTTACTCAAGTACAAGATCTGAGTACTTCTACTTTTACTCAAGAACAAGATCTGAGTACTTCTACTTTTACTCAAGTGCAAGATCTGAGTACTTCTACTTTTACTCAAGTACAAGATATGAGTACTTCTACTTTTACTCAAGTACAAGATCTGAGTACTTCTACTTTTACTCAAGGACATTACCTGAGTACTTCTACTTTTACGACAAGATCTCAGTACTTCTACTTTAACTCAAGTACAAGATCTGAGTACTTCTACTTTTACTTAAGTACAAGTTCTGAGTACTTCTACTTTTACTCAAGTACAAGATCTTAGTACTTCTACTTTTACTCAAGTACAAGATCTGAGAACTTATACTTTTACTCAAGTACAAGATCTGAGTACTTATACTTTTACTCAAGTACAAGATCTGAGTACTTCTACTTTTACTCAAGTACAAGATCTGAGTACTTCTACTTTTACTCAAGTGCAAGATCTGAGTACTTCTACTTTTACTCAAGTACAAGATCTGAGTACTTCTACTTTTACTCAAGTACAAGATCTGAGTACTTCTACTTTTACTCAAGTACAAGATCTGAGAACTTCTACTTTTACTCAAGTACAAGATCTGAGTACTTCTACTGTTACTCAAGTACAAGATCTGAGTACTTCTACTTTTACTCAAGTACAAGATCTGAGTACTTCTACTTTTACTCAAGCACAAGATCTGAGTACTTCTACTTTTACTCAAGTGCAAGATCTGAGTACTTCTACTTTTACTCAAGTACAAGGTCTGAGAACTTCTACTTTTACTCAAGCACAATATGTTTATAAATGTTATATGTTGTGTAAGTTCCTCTCTGCAGCTGTTCTGTAAATTAACTTCTTTGACTGTAATCTCATTATATTTTACATTGTCCTCACTATATCCATCTCAAACATCCAGAGTCCTCTCGGACACGGTTCAGTCTCTCTCATGTGAACTAACTTCTGGGATGCTATTAGGCAGACATTTTGTTTTGTGTGCACTGTTTAGGAATCTACGAAGGAGATGCCAACGACCACACATGATCACAATTACAGTTACTGAAGGAAATATGCAGAGTCATGATTCCAAGAGACCTTACAAGGTAGGAGACTTCTCTCAAGCACGCCCACTTTCAGTCTTTCACACACACACACACACACACACACACACACACACACACACACACACACACACACACACACACACATACACACACACACACACAACCTAACCACCTACAATTAATGATCTCCCTTATGGGGACCTCCAATTTGTCCCCATAAGGGAGGCCAGTCCCCACACGTAACTATGTAAACAGATTTAGGTCCCCACAAGTATAGTAATGCTAGACCACACACACACACACACACACACACACACACACACACACACACACACCCACACACACACACACACCAAGCCTCAGCTAAAACCAGTTTTTTTTGTCACGATGAAGGTGGTTTAAATTACCTTTATTGACACAAACAGGCACATCTGAAACACACACACACACACACACACACCACACACACACGCTTTTACTTAATCTTAACCAAAACCACACACACTCTCTCTCTGGAGCAGACATAGCACGAACCACAGAGTGTGACTGAGTGCACATCAGGGAAGCCTGCTTGACGGGGATCAGTGGAAGGTGTATTTACTCGATCATTAACCGACTCAAAGGTCTAAATATAGCTCAGAGGAAGAGCGCTGTCTTCTGACCTGCTTTACTCCGAAGGCACATGGGTGATGAAAAAGTGCGGCAACAGTCAAAACCCTTTTGAACACTTTGCACATGTTTAAATGCACACTTTAATATCTACCATGGCTGAATTGTGTCTAAAAACTCAAAACAACAACAAACAAAGCATTTAAAATAGATATAATAACGTTACGTACACTTTGAAACAGTTTATGTCGAGTTATGGCGCTTATATCTTCTGTTGAATTGAGAATATTGATGACAATTATCACGAAAAGCACATGTTGAATATAATAACGATATATAAACGCGGCTTTAACATGTTTATGAGAAGTGGACATCTCACCTGCCAGAACCGCTGCATACAGCCTGCACACCCGGGCCATCTCCTCGCCTCACGGGAAATACAGAAACCGCTAATCCAAGTTCAGATCCATTGAGAAAAAACGGATAAATCTGAGGTCAACGACCTTTAGTGGAGGTGCGGACACTGGAAGTTCCCCAGGTGTGTGTGTGTGTGTGTGTGTGTGTGTGTGGTGTGTGTGTGTGTGTGTGTGTGTGAGTGTGTGTGTGTGTGTGTGTGAGTGTGGCATTGTGATCCTGCATTACAGGCAGTCTGGTTCATAGTGAGCCTTTAAAGCCTGAGTGTGTGTGTGTGTGTGTGTGTGTGTGTGTGTGTGAGTGTGTGAGTGTGTGTGAGGATAAAAAAAGGGGTGGCACTGAAACCCGACTCCCGGCTCCCCGCCTCCTTTAAAGGAGACTGAGCAGGTTATTTACTGCACCTTTTATACCTGCTCTCCCTTTCCTCAAAGAATGAAGCAACAGGTGGAAGTGAACAATGCGCAGCTTTCATTAGTTTGTGCAGACATCTGTCAGCGGTCGACCAATCACAACAGAGCCTGCCAGCTGACCAATCAGAGCAGACTGGGCTCTGGTTTCAGACAGAGGGTGAAAAGAGGTGCTGCAGCTCAGGCAGTGAGGAAGAATAAAGAGCTGTTTGAACATTAAAGGGGACCTATCGTGTGAAATGCACTGTTTGATCAATCAATCAATGTTTATTTATAGCCAGGGGCGGACTGGCCATCGGGAATACCGGGAGTTTCCCCGGTGGGCCGGTGCTGTGTGTGGGCCGGTGCTGTGTGTGGGCCGGTGCTGTGTGGTGTGTGTGGGCCGGTGCTGTGTGTGGGCCGGTGCTGTGTGTGGGCCGGTGCTGTGTGTGTGTGGGCCGGTGCTGTGTGTGGGCCGGTGCTGTGTGTGTGGGCCGGTGCTGTGTGTGGGCCGGTGCTGGGTGTGGGCCGGTGCTGTGTGTGGGCCGGTGCTGTGTGTGGGCCGGTGCTGTGTGTGGGCCGGAGCGCCAACAGAAACCTCAAACCTCGCTTCATCGTCAGAGGATTTCACCGGGATGTCTTTCTTTTCTGAGAATGTTGCCCTTTTGAATCCTCCGACTGCTCCGTCCCAGATGTTCGAGCGACAGATGTTAAATCTGCTGACAGCTCGATGGTCAGTCTCTAGGGCCAGGTTTGCAGTTATCTCAGAAAGTGATTGCTGGTCATCAGATACATGATGACCGTGTGAAATGGTACACCATAGCAGACATAAGGGTAACTTCTCTCTCACTTTGTATCCTCTGGAATGACTGCACTCAACACCGTCCGAGGCATCCTTATCCTCCGTCACAATGGGCGCATACAGCTGAGTATATCTGCTGAGGAATTGACATACACACGTTTACATTGTTGATGTTTTCATATAAAGCATACTTGAATTGCAGAAAGGAAAGTATAATACCTACAGCACGCAGATTCCAGCACACCTCCTGGTGTTCCCGGGCCCTCTTGTGAGTCAGAACATAAGACCTGAATCACAAACCATAACGGGGGTAGGACAGGTACGTTGAAGTATTTTAAATCATGGCTGTCAGAGGGCTGGGTTAGAAAGAAAAGACGATTCTAATGTACACACCCGTGGATCTCTGTGTCAGCGTGACGCATCATTTCATGTAGTTTAAGACATTAATTGTGTGACAATATGTTCAGACGAGGCTGAATGTGAACAATAGACAATGTTTAGGAGCCACAGTTAGCGGAGCTGCTGAATCAGGGCCTGATCCATCTGCAGGTTCTCATACCTGGAAGTACAAACAATATATCCGTGTGACACTTTGACAGAACTAGAGCTTAACACATTTGAACATAAATATTGAATTATATTATTCTGACTGGTAGTGTATCTGATTTGCGAGAGGGGGAATGATCCTTCTTACATTCAGTGCAAAACATACCAATTATTACGGTGTGATTTTGCACTAAATACAGTTGTTTTCTTAAGTTTGTAAAATATGTGTAGGCCAGGACGCTGCAACAATTACCGCAATTTAAAAATGCTATTTCGGGACATGTTGCATCGTAAAAATATGCCGTCTGTGTGAAATCTAGAAACATTTTCACTTCCAGATAGAATTTACAATATAAGCGATGTAAGACATGTAGTACTCACTAATGTATCGGCTGCATTGCATTCTGCAGACGTTGGACTCATGACGACCAGCTCTGAATCCGATGAGTTGGATTCAGAGCTGGTTTCCTGAGCTGTGAAATACACCAACAGGTAAAGGAGGATTTTAGACTACTCAGAACAACAGAGGGCTTTCCTTGACAAACAAATACGTTAACAAAGCTCTTCTTGGTTGGCAATTCATTTCACAATGACTTACAAGATGTACAGATATTATCTACATCCTGTGCAACTTTAACATTATAAACTTACCGATGAGATGTTTCCTGGAGATCCCCCAGCCTTCTTCTTCTCTCGCATAAAAAACCGCATGTGCATCAGCAATAATAGTCCCCGGTAATTCACTTCCGTTGTGGCGTTTTTATTTGCATCGCGACGTTTCTGTTTATTTTTATTTGCAGCGGGTTTTTTTATTTGCAGCACCCTGGCCTCTCAGGGCCACCGTACAATACCCCTCCTCGACTCCTCCTTTCCCTCACTCGCGTCTTAGCTCCGCCTCCGTAAGATGCGAGCGAGAGACACGAGGAGGTGGCGCGAGGACAGAGGAGTCCTCGGGTATTCATTGTGACGTCCTCGTCAGCTGTATCCGCTCTCACCGGGCGGAACTGAAGAACCCCTTAGCACTTTCTTTATGTCTGCCTTTAGACAAAACCACTTACATTCTCAAACAAGAACTGTTCCAGAAGGTCTGGGGACGTTTTATAGAGTACACCAAGAACAACGAATGTTTCTAGATTTCACATAGACGGCATATTTTTACGATGCAACATGTCCCAAAATAGCATTTTTAAATTGCGGTAATTGTTGCAGCGTCCTGGCCTCAGGGGCGCCGCCAGGGATTTTGGGCCCCATGAAAAGATATCACATTGGTTACTTAAACATTTTTTTCTTAATGTTATAAAATAGTTTGGGCCCCTGTCAGTCACGGGCCCTTAGAATCGTCCTAACTTTTCACCCCCTTACGGCGCCCCTGCCTGGCCTACACATATTTTAAACATACCACCGTACCTCTCTGCCTGATACCAGACCCTGCTGTATGTGCCACTCTGACTCAGCCAACCGATACCCAACCACTGGGACGCAAACGGTGCCTTTGTCGTAGAGAGGAAAAGCTTCCCATGATAGGATGTAGGGATGCCAGCGATTATTCGATTATTCGAATATTCGCTACAGTCTCCATCATCGAATATTATTTTTAAAAATCGATTTAATTCATATATATATATATATATTTTTTTTTCTGGCTTAGTTTCTAATCGATTATTATTCGCCAGGGCTGCCGAATAATCGATTTTGATCATGGTCAGTTTCTGGCAACCCTAATAGGATGTGATAACACACATTGTGAAGCTACCTGGTTTCATTTTGAATGTGTTGGTATAACAGTTGCCGCCAAAGGAAGCTGGTATTGTGACAAATGTCATCGGCATGCCCCCTCTCAAAAGAAACAGAAGTATTAATCAATCTGAATGACAGTGTATATATGTATGTGATTATATATGAGGTGTTTTGCACTTTGTGTGTATGGTTTTGTGAATGTGTTTTGAGAAAATAAGCCCTGCTTTCAAAAAATTGAAAAAAACTGTAATATGGACACGATGTTAATGTATCTCTGTTACAGATGTAGCGCTTCATTTCAGACGCCTACCCGTGTGGGTATGTACGTATGTGAGGTGATCTCTGCAGCTTACAGTTAAAGGAGCATGTACTTGTTTCAATGGGTAAATTGGAAACCTGTAATAAATATAATACTTTGCCCTTTCAATTGTTTTTTCCAAATGTATTTATTTACCCAAGCTTGAATATTCTACCAGTACTATTCTAGTGCGCAGTGCAGGTCTGAAACCACATTCAAGCAATTTGGGATGTGTCCAATCTGACCATAGAAAACTTGAGAGAAAAATAGCAATCTTCCATGCCTGAAAACATCTTAAATCATTGTTCAAACATTCCCCTACACAACCAAACCACTTTTCTGATTATCAAGACATTTAATTGACCAAGTACAACATTGACAATAATGTAATAATAATTACAAAACAAACATATCATATTTTTCAATCTGATATGGGGTGTAACAGAATGTACCTATGTTGCAAATGTATTATCTTTTCAATTTACACACGGCATCTATTGCACGTCTGTCCGTCCTGGAGAGGATCCTCCTCTGCTGCTCTCCCTGAGGTTTCTCCATGTTCCCTTAAACTGTGGGGTTTCTACGGAAGTGTTTCCTTGTACGATGTGAGGGTCTAAGGACAGAGGGTCTAAGGACAGAGGGTCTGAGGATAGAGGGTCTGAGGACAGAGGGTCTGAGGACAGAGGGTCTAAGGACAGAGGGTCTGAGGACAGAGGGTCTAAGGACAGAGGGTCTGAGGACAGACGGTCTAAGGACAGAGGGTCTGAGGACAGAGGGTCTGAGGACAGAGAGTCTGAGGACAGAGGGTCTGAGGACAGAGGGTCTGAGGACAGAGGGTCTAAGAACAGAGGGTCTAAGGACAGAGGGTCTAAGGACAGAAGGTCTGAGGACAGAGGGTCTGAGGACAGAGGGTCTAAGGACAGAGGGTCTGAGGACAGAGGGTCTGAGGACAGAGGGTCTAAGGACAGAGGATCTGAGGACAGAGGGTCTGAGGACAGAGGGTCTGAGGACAGAGAGTCGAAGGACAGAGGGTCTAAGGACAGAGGGTCTGAGGACAGAGGGTCGAAGGACAGAGGGTCTGAGGACAGAGGGTCTGAGGACAGAGGGTCTAAGGACAGAGGGTCTGAGGACAGAGGGTATGAGGACAGAGGGTCTGAGGACAGACGGTCTGAGGACAGAGGGTCTGAGGACAGAGGGTCTAAGGACAGAGGGTCTGAGGACAGAGGGTCTAAGGACAGAGGGTCTAAGGACAAACTGAGGACAGAGGGTCTGAGGACAGAGGGTCTGAGGAGAGACGGTCTAAGGACAGAGAGTCTGAGGACAGACGGTCTAAGGACAGAGAGTCTGAGGACAGAGGGTCTGAGGACAGAGGGTCTAAGGACAGAGAGTCTAAGGACAGAGGGCGTAAGGGCAGTGGGTGTAAGGGCAGAGGGTCTGAGGACAGAGGGTCTAAGGACAGAGGGCGTAAGGGCAGTGGATGTAAGGACAGAGGGTCTGAGGACAGAGGGTCTAAGGACAGAGGGTCTAAGGACAGAGGGACTAAGGACAGAGGGTGTCGTATTGTCATACTGATATTCTGTACACACTGAAGACCACTGAGACAAATGTAACATTTGTGATATTGGGCTATAAATAAACATTGATTGATTGATTGTTAAAGGCTCAATCAACGGATATTACAGTATCACACACATTATTCAGGTCGCAGCACACTTCAGCTATTGTATCCATCGATGTAATCCCATCTACATCTTTAGAAAGTAAAAAATACATTAGTAATATATTACAAGCTTTTCTTTTAAGTTAACATTTTCTGTACATTATTCATTTCACCCGTCAAATCAGTCCGAGTTGCAGTGCCAGTCTCTGGTTCAATCAGTCCTCCTCCTTCTTCCCCAGTGGCTCCAGGACCGGGGCGGGCTCTTCTGGAGATGGAATATCAGACTGTAGAGATCAAGTCGTGTTATAGTAGTTAACAGTTATATCCTGGGTGAACGGTTAATTAATAACTCTTTTGACAGGCGAAGTCAGACTTTAGATATATTTAAAATGCTGGTGTCAAGACATTGGAACATGACGAACAATTGAGGAAACCAAAAGCCTCTGAAAAGGTGCCAGGGACTGTACAGCCTTCACTGTTTACATATGATCAAATGGCCAGTAGGGGGAGGCATTTCTTTAGATTACAGTTAAACGAAGCGCTGCAGGGGATTGACAGACAGGTGGGAAGAGGACCTGAGCCAAGGGATGACTTTGTTTTGTAGATACTCCACAATCTGATATGTCGATCGATGACACAGACTCCAGGATTCATATGTCCTTGTTAAGATGCATGTCTTAGTACGTGGTTTGTATGTTGATTTTGAATGTTTGTATGTAAAACCCAAGCGGCAAACTCTGGGGCAGAGCCGGGAAGCCAATACGGAAGTGCCACACACTGCAGTTCATATATTGGCCGATAGGCGCTGGCTTTTCCATTTCCCATGTTAAAATGCCCAATTTTACAGCAGAAAAAAACATGTTTCTCTCCCTGGCTCCATACATTTTATTATCGATATAGTTAGATTGCACCTTCATGATTATGTATCTGTGAGTGAATTGTGTTCTAACGCGACCCTTTTATTTATATTAGGTCTTAAAGTGTGTGCATAAATTAGGGCGTGGTCACATTGAGTGACGGCTCTGTCAAGTGCCTGCCGCTGTTAGCTTCTTGTCTGTCTGCTAGCTGCTCCGTGAAGCTAGCTACAGGGACTCTGCCTGCTCAGCTCATCCAGGAAACACAACTTGTAGCCGGTCGTGATTGTTTGTTCTTCATGCTTATATATCGGACTATTGTGACTCGATCTGCGGTTAAAACAGACGGTGCATGAATGCGGTAAGTAAAATTCGAGTGCTTTATTTGTGTTAATGATTTTAATCAGCTACGTAATGAATAGTAAGGCTTGGGTTAGCATGTAAGCTAGTGGTAGCTACATCGGTGCTAACGATGCTAATCGTAGCCTCCAACTTAAAATCATAGACTGTATATATAAAGGTTAAAACGAAATAGACAAGTCTTAAGTGGGATAATACTGTTGAACAAACGGCTTCTGTTTGAGGTTGATAAAATAAGGTTACATCATTGTAACTTAGAGATATTTTATTATGTAGGTAGAACTGTATGCATCTAAGGTTAATTTAAATTGGCTATGCTCAAGTATGTAGACAAGCTAATGTCGAAGTAGTGTATGTGAAATCAACCTCACAATAAAATGTGTGTATATTACAATTATTAATGTCATATTTCAAGATGATTACTTAGATATTACAATATGGTTGGTTGAGCTGGAGTTCATTATTGAGCTTACACGTTCACGTCACAGTCATCTGAAGAACGAACTGAAACCTTGTTGTTTTTATTAATTGCATTACCAAATTGGTATCAAATAAACAGTAAGCATTGGTAACACAACTTCCAAAGTTACAGTAAAATAAAAAGGACCCTGACTCGGACAATACACAATCCAACATGTTCAACAGCAGATAATCAGTTATATTGTTTGTACACATGGTACTTTACATATATATATATACATATATCTGTTTGTTTAAGGTGTCCAGGTGATGCAGACAGGCTGGACCAGAGAGTGAGAGACAGAACTGGACTCCTCACAGCAGTGAACTTCAGCACAGGTACACATACTCTATTTAATACTGTACAAAGAATCAAGAAAGATATTGGTTTAAATGAATGAAGTATTGACTTTAATACACTGATATACATTCCATTAAACAATACTAAATACTAGATCACCTACACATCAGTTAAGTTGAGGGTTTTTTTCCATGCAAAAAGTCACATTTAGATGTTAATAAGCAATATGACTTTGTCAGCTTTCTAATTGAATGTATTGAAGGCAAAGATATTTAACACATAGTGAGAACTGCTACTATTTATCTCTCAATATTGTCTCTCAATAAGTTATTCTTTCAGTGAGACAACAGAGCAAGCTTCTACAGTTGCACTACGCTTTGATAACAGTTAAATATTATTTTGATAATAACATATATTTCAATGTTGATGAATTTCATACTGTTCATTCATAATCTGATTACAATTAAAAAATAATTATATCGACAGCCCCATAACACACAAACACACCTCTTTCATAAATAACACTTGTTCTGCAATAATATGTTTTATGTTTCCTGTAATGTTTGTTAGGAAAGGACATGCCTGAAAGACACGACATCTTCTCCTTCTCTGAGGGTCAAGAGGAACATTAAAAGCTGATGTTATGAGATTTTAAGACCAGTACAGGACATTCACTAAGAAACTACTTTTATTGTGAAAACAAAGATCTGCACACCGAATATTTTTGTCGTCTATCAGGACCATCATTTGTTTGTGACACTGCCTGCACCTCAGAGAAGGGGTGGTTATAGTCAGGCTTATACAGTGTGGCGAAAAACATAGTCAGCTGATCGAATGCACCTATTTCCACATCTACACTCCATCAGCTGATTATTTCTATGTGCCTCACTTTATGAGCTTCACATCACTTGTGCCTTGTACCGCAGAGTTTCCAACGTCACAAATAAATGGGGCCAATCTTCAGTCAGATGGGAATGTGTAATCTAACATTTTCAGTAAGAATGTGAACCAAAAGTTAATCAAATGTTATAAAATAAAAAGCACATATGGACAGAAGGTGTAAACCTATCAAATGTATAAGTAAACACATTTAGTCAAATAAAGTGACAGACTAGGCCTGTGCAGTTGGTACCAGCTTTGCCCAGCATGGGCTCCTCCATCAGGCCTGGTCCTCCTCCATCAGGCCTGGTCCTCCTCCATCAGGCCTGGTCCTCCTCCCTCAGGCCTGGTCCTCCTCCTCCATCAGGCCTGGTCCTCCTCCTCCATCAGACCTGGTCCTCCTCGCAGAGGAAAGATCCTCAGTCCTCTCCAAACCAACAGACAGAACGTCCATCACACGGAGGTTTCTCCCTGAAGTCTCTGCAGCCCTCTGGACACCACGCTGTCTCAATCCGTCCACACTGAATATGAGAGGGGGAAAATGAAAATAATAAATGCTTTAGACAATAAGAATTATAAAGTTGACTGCAGTAGGGCCTGGCTCATTTCGTGGCATCTGCAGGCAGTGGCAAGTCCTTCCGGCATATGCCACAGATGCCACAACTTGCCGAGGCATCTGCCGCTGCTCAACGGGAGTTGCCACAAGATGACAGAGAGAACGTTTACGGTAGCTGCCACTCGCCTTCCGTGGCAAACGCTGCTATTTAAACCCGTATTTATCGTGTAAAATGTCGCTGTTTTGGCATGACTTTATCGAACTGATCTGTACACAGGACTGATGATCTGTACACAGGGTTGGGTTGTAACGGAATACATGTAACGGCGTTACGTAATCAGAATACAAAAACCAAGTAGCCTAACTGTATTCAGCTCGCGTTACATTTGATAAACAACTAATCCGAATACAGTTACTTTCGTAAACCTGAAGTGAATACATTTTGGAATACTTATTGGAATTATTGGTGGATAAGTTTCCTCACAAAATGTATCCTAATATTCATTACCGGCAGAACTGTGTGCACACATGGATGGATAATAAGAGTGTGCACAGCGCAGCAGCGTGTCTGTGAGGCCCCGCCCCCGCACGCAGATGAGAGAGAGATCTCTTTTTAAATATATTGAAAGTTAGAAACGGAGATGGTTCGATAAAACGTGCAAGATAACGTTTATAGCAATTCTTTATTGTCGAAATTATGACATTTCATAACGGGATAAAATGGCCTGCTGCTGCTGAAAAAAATGGCCTGCTGCTGCTGAAGGCATGGGGCAAATAATAATAAGTCCTTTGCCTAATTTATAAAGTAAACCTTAGTATCTCACTAGCAGTGGCAACTGCAATCAGTTACAGCCGCCCTAAGTCTGTAGCCGAGTCTAATAACACCAGCGTACACGTTGCTGAGTCAATACAGATATTTATTGGTCTTTACTAGTCATAGGCTACACCTGGTTTATCGTAGCAAGCAGTGGAAACTCCGCTCAAGAAGCGACAATTGCCCAGAGCGTTGCAACCCTCACTCGCCAATATTTCATCATAAATATAGCACGTTTGTTTATTTTAGCAAACCATGCTTCAAGTAAAATTGAATAGAAATGATAATGGATAATCTTTTTGAAAAACAGAGATCGCCCATCAGTCCTGTGTACAGATCAGTTCGATAAAGTCATGCCTAAACAGCGACATTTTACACGATAAATACGGGTTTGAATAGCAGCGTTTGCCACGGAAGGCGAGTGGCAGCTACCGTACACCTTCTCTTACTCTGGCATCTTGTGGCAACTCCCGTTGAGCAGCGGCAGATGCCTCGGCAAGTTGTGGCATCTGTGGCATATGCCGGAAGTACTTGCCACTGCCTGCAGATGCCACGTAATGCGCTTGCTGTCTCTCGTTGACTGTTGAGTTGCTCAGTTTTTTTAGATTGTCAATACTATTACTGTATAACTAATATCTCAGGTTAAGAGGCACCTTCAAATAAAGATTGGTCTTTAAATACATGTTGTCTTTTGAATTGTTTGTCTAAAGTCAAGGATCTGGAACTGGTACTTAGTTTTAATGATACAGTCTGGTTATTATGCTGTTTGGAGGAGGCCTCACAGGTAAGAGCACTAACTAGCTACCATCACATGTACCTTAGCTTGACTTAAATGTATTAAACGTATAGTTCAGTGATGGCAAAATATAAATAACTAATGTCATGCAAACATATTAATATTTGCTTGATTCCAGAGTTGAATTTAGCACAATTGCATACAAACGTTAAGGGATTTTAAGATTCTGAAGTCTTCGTTCTAAATAGAAAATAGCATGGATAATTCACAAAGGCTTTAAAAACACAGCAGGAGCCCAAGACAATTATAAAACTTGTCATTATTTCAGTACAGTTCAATTGGTTTTATTTTCATAAACGCTGATGAACCGTCAGTGCCAAAGCAGTAGGCTATAATATATGAATTACTGCTGTATAGACTACAACCACTACTTAGCTAGCATAAACTCAACAAAGCTATCGTTAGCTGGCTAACTGACGTTTATTTCGCCGCTAAACTGCACGATATAAAACGGTGGTTTTCAAAGCGGATTTAATCCTCAATCACAATAATAATATTCAAAGTAATACTGGGCAAGTAATGGGCAACATTTACCGTTGATTGACGCGCCATGTCAGCGGACTGGTAGCGACACGAACCGTTAGCCCCGCAGTCTCCAGTCACCCGAGCCTCGTCCTTCTGATAGCTCCGCCCCTTCGCTCCAACCCCCCCACATCTACAGGTGAACATTACTTTTGCGACACATTTATCGCAAGAAGTGTAGCAAAAGTCAAGACCGCAGATTCGTCGATGTATACTGCCACAGAGCAGATTCGTCAAGTTGTAATGACTGATTTGAGAGGTTGTAATAAATAAAGTTGCAGTTGTAACGGAAAATATATATTTTTTTTCTACAAGCTACAAAACTTTTTTTCTTCTTCTGTGACTTCACATGTGGTTCACAGTTACGTGGATATTGTTTTGTATGCACACAAACTCAGATTTTTTTTCTGCAAGTGCTCACATCAGGTTTTACACGCTCTCACATTTTGCACCATATCTACCTTCATAGGACTCTCCTCCAGCCTGTTGTTGTCCTCGCGCCACCTCCTCGTGTCTCTCGCTCGCATCTTACGGAGGCGGAGCTAAGACGCGAGTGAGGGAAAGGAGGAGTCGAGGAGGGGTATTGGGATGAGCTGTCTACAAGTATCCAACAAACATCCAGATGAAACCTCATTGTTTTTAACTTGGGGTCACAAAAAAAGGTTGCAAAAACTACGAAGCGTATAACCACCAGGTTTAAAACTAAAAGAGCTTCACAACAAACAAACAAACAAACAAACAACAATTAAAGATGTTATTAATTTTATTTTTTGTCAAAGAGATGCTGATTTGAAACCGTTGTTACAGTTACGGCATTTCCTCTTTCTGCCGGAGAGAGGGGAGTTTGTCACACACACACACACACACACACACACACACACACACACACACACTGAGACACACACACACGCTGAGAGACACACACACACACACACACACACACACAGTGAGACACAGACACACACTGAGACACACACACACTCACACACTGAGATACACACACACACACACGCTGAGAGACACACACACACACACACACAGTGAGACACAGACACACACTCACACACACTGAGACACACACACACACACGCTGAGAGACACACACACACACACACAGAGAGACACAGACACACACTGAGACACACACACACAGTGAGACACAGACACACACACACACGCTGAGAGACACACACACACACACACACAGTGAGACACAGACACACACACACACACGCTGAGAGACACACACACACACACACTGAACACAGACACACACACACACACACACTGAGACACAGACACACACACACACACACACGCTGAGAGACACACACACACACACACGCTGAGAGACACACACACAGACACACAGCTAGAGTTGTTAGGCATTATTTATTATTAAACATCAACTTGGAAACACCATCAATGTCTTTCTGATTTGACAAATCTCTCACCTTTTAAACTGTATTCTTGTTTGACTGTCATATCGTATTTCACAACTGTTTTTCATTCATTCTCTTCTTGTTTTAGAACTATAATGGTCACATGAAGGTGAGCCTAACACGGGAAATTACCATCCTGCCGTCCTCTCTCTGCCACGAGCTTCAGGTGAAGCACGGTTAATCAAAAAAAGTCAGTTTGTCGTAAAACTGTTGAAATATTAGACGATGAAAAATACGCAACTAGAAAGACTACAACTCCCAGAGTCCCGGTCCCGCATGCTGGCTCTCAGGAACCGACTCACTCCCCTTGTGTGTGCACAGCTCTCAACGCGCCCAGACTGGAGTGATTTCCACCTCTTTGAATACTTTCCGCCTCGTTCTGAGAGAAAGAAGTGAAATGTTCCAACGTGACGGCCGTCTGGGTGTGTGGTGCATGATGGGAGATGTAGTTCATTGAGCGGTTTCACACAAAACAAAGTGTAACTTCACAGTTTATTTTTTTGACTTTCAAAATTATATTTTAAATTTGACAAACATCATATGTGTAATTCATGCTCAATTCAAACGGGATCTAAAGATAACTTTTCTCTCTCCGTCGACTTCAATGCGACTTTTTCAGAAATAAGGTCCCGTGGAGGAAGGGGAGGGACTTCGCCTCTCTTTAAGCCCAGCAGCCGCAGCCGTCTGGGCGACATCAGTCTTTGCAAGGCTAGAACGAAACAGTGTTGCCGCTTTGTCGATTGAGACAAGCTCCCGCACAACAACAGAAGCTCGTCCCACGACTGTTTGATGTCCCTCTCATCAAACCGACAACAGCAGAGGATGGAGTTTAGGTTGGCTAATGGAAGCACCCGAGCGCTAACGTAAGCGCATGCAGCAGGAGTACCCGCTGGGAAGCAGTGCTCCCGGGTAAAGAGTAAAATGTGGAGTGCCACATTTATCTTTCGTCTGGTTCATTGTAGGCATTCCATAGGAGCAGCACACATGCTACCGGCCCACTTGGGGCACTGTGTGCTGCATGTTCCGATTCTAAAGCCAGTATCCTGTGAAACCGAAATGACCCGGCTTCAGCACAACAGAGAAAAAGCCTTCACATCATTTAATACAACATATCAACAAGTCCAGATCAGCCGGTGAGAAGCCGTGACGTTCAAAGACATTTGCCTCGTGTGGCTGCTCCCGTCAACAGATCTGCTTCTGGTTTGATACACCTCCATCTTGTCACAGCTCGTTAGACCAGGCGACACCGTGGTGCTTGGTGCACACAGCTGGTCAGTGCCTGGGCGTGTTCGCTGCGTCACAGCTCGGCGTCACAGCTCGGTGCTGCCGGAGCGCTCAGCAGGTCCACGGTCTGTCCTTCCTTCAGCTTCAGCACGGCCTGCTTGAGACTCCACCTGCATGAAAGGATGCAAACGGAGACGTTGAAAGGTCTGTTTTAGTGGAGCAGCTGTGAGTCCATCTGTTGCGTCATCAGATCTAAAGTCTGGTCCAGAACTGATTTGCATAACGTTGAGTTAGGGCTCAGATAATGTTTGGCAATGTGTTATCATCAGGGGTGCAGTGTTGCCGCGGCAACCGGAACGCTGCTCCGGGATTTAGCAGCATCTGCTAAGGAAGCTCCACTCGGGCACCCTGTTATAATCTGAGTGTGTGTGTGTGTGTGTGTGTGTGTGTGTGGTGTGTGTGTGTGTGTGTGTGGTGTGTGTGTGATACCAAATGTTTATTGAACTGAAGAAAACAGAATGTAGGAAATAATGAAATAATGACATTCATTTTAAAATGGTTGAATGTATGAAGACATTGCAGATTCATTTACTAATGGTCCTGCTTTTACACATTAAATATGTATTTATTTATTCAGCTGGTTGAAGAGCGAGCGTCTCACTACAATACTTAATTGCCGTGGCAGGAAATGCGCTTCATGCATGTATGGTTGAACATGGTTGAGGGATCACTAAATGTTCCTCAGAGCAGCTTGCTTTGCAGCTGACATGGATGTTACTGTACCGTGTGTGTATTCAGACCGACTGTGTATGGGTCCTGTGAATATGTGTATTTATATACATTTTTGTTGTTGTTGTTGTCATCTTCCATATGCAATGTTTATGGAAGAGTTGTGGTCAAAAGGATTTACATGCATATTTCTGTCACAACATCCTGAATAAAGAGTAATAATTGTCAACAAACTGTGCATCTCAGAATACAGGACGTCCCGACCTGTTGGTGTCGCGGTCTCTCGTTGAGCACGTGTACAGATAACCTCCAGTGCGTGAACCGGTCACCGGGATCTTGATCTGCAACACAACACAACGCTCATTCAAGTTCATCTGCAGCGGAGACAGACGGCAGCGCTTCGCATCCCGAACCCCCCGCGCCCTCCGGACTCAAAGATAACTCCCAGTCGTATTAAACCCGTTTGAAACTAGTAGCTGGCCCATGCGCAACGACATCAGATCAATCCATGAGCTCACAGTGAACAAGTTGAAAAGATAAACGGCTATAACAGTAACTAGCACAAGATCGAGTACTTCTACTTTTACTCAAGTGCAAGGTCTGAGTACTTCTACTTTTACTCAAGTACAAGATCTGAATACTTCTACTTTTACCAAGTGCAAGATCTGAGTACTTTTACTTTTACTCAAGTACAAGATCTGAATACTTCTACTTTTACTCAAGTGCAAGGTCTGAGTACTTCTACTTTTACTCAAGTACAAGGTCTGAGTACTTCTACTTTTACTCAAGTGCAAGATCTGAGTACTTCTACTTTTACTCAAGTACAAGATCTGAATACTTCTACTTTTACTCAAGGACAAGATTTGAGTACTTCTACTTTTACTCAAGTACAAGATCTGAATACTTCTACTTTTACTCAAGTGCAAGATCTGAGTACTTCTACTTTTACTCAAGTACAAGATCTGAATACTTCTACTTTTACTCAAGTGCAAGGTCTGAGTACTTCTACTTTTACTCAAGTACAAGGTCTGAGTACTTCTACTTTTACTCAAGTACAAGGTCTGAGTACTTCTACTTTTACTCAAGAACAAGATCTGAGTACTTCTACTTTTACTCAAGAACAAAGTCTGAGTACTTCTACTTGTACTCAAGCACAAGATCTGAGTACTTCTACTTTTACTCAAGAACAAGATCTGAGTACTTCTACTTTTACTCAAGTACAAGATTTGAGTACTTTTACTCAAGAACAATATCGGAGTACTTCTACTATATATATATATATATATATATATATGTTGCACTGTTGGAGTGAATTAAGAGTTTCATTGCATATTGTTATGCTGTGTTCGTTATTCTCGCGTCCAGGAGAGAGGCTTAAAAAAGGAGACTGAATGGAGTCTCTGAGAAGGTTCAAATGTACTTTAATTAATAAAAAGCGCGGTAATGTTAGAAGCAGGATATTGTTCAGGCAGGAGAGAAAGGCTGCAGCTTCCCTCTCCCTGTGATGGCCGTGCAGAAGAGAGCTCCCAAGCCTTCGTCCTTCCCCGCTTCTGGCTGTTGGCTCCTCCTCTCTGGGAGCTGTAGAGACGGAGGGGACTCCCCCCCTCGTTCTCCTGTGTCTGATATCGCGTTAAACAGAGGATTTCCACATTTTACATTCATTGCTTACTTCCACATGCCTTTTCTCCTCCTTATCTCCTTCATAACTTTATATGTAACACATGTTAACGGCGTCAATAGCCACTTTAATGATACTAATGGGCGGTAGTCCCGGATGTCATCATGAAGGATTTTCAGAATAAAAGCTTGGGATTGAGAACTTCCGTTTTTTTCCAGAATAAAATAGCATTTAAACTGACGGTATGTTTAGGGTACATTATGCCATAAAACATTGATTTTAGTTTCTAACAATATCTACACTGAAGCTGCTGTGCACATGACAATAAAGCCTTTGAATCTATGAATCCATCTATAATATAGCGCTAGCAATCATGTTTGGTCATGACCAGCTGATTTGACAATCCATAGAATGAAATGATCGTCAAAACAGTGATCGACCCAGGGGCGGACCGGCCATCGGGTCGGTACTGAAGTGGACCACTCGGATAAGTGACTAGCACCCCGTTGACAATGTACTAGCGGTATTTACTTGCGGTACCGAGGGGGGCCGGCGGTACCGAAGTGGGCTGGTCGAGAGTCCCGGGCTGATTTGTAGTCCCAGTCCGCCCCTGGATCGACCTGCGCTGACGAATTTCGGAGCTCGCTAAAGTTAAACGTGGTTATTGCCGGAGGTTGCATTAATAACCGGACCTTTCCTGAAAGTATACTTCTTGTTAGACAGAGCTTTGTTGACCACCTTACAGTTTAGCGCATGCTTCAGACTTGATCAGTACCTGGGCAGTGCTCTGATCTACGCGGTTGTCTCGGTCAGTTAGATGAATGTTGTGGATCGTTAAAGGCGGGGCGCCAAGCCGCTCCATGGCAACGGGACACGCCTTCAACTTCTGCGTGGCCAGTCTGTGGTAGTCCGACTCAACAAATTTCTCTGTACAAAAAAGGAATGAAAAGAATGATCAAATAACAAGTAGAAGGGGCTGAACGCAGTGACATGGTTCATTATGATGGGTAAAAGCACTTCGCAGTCAAAGAGCACTGACTGCGTGAAGGCAGAGGAACCGGCAGCTGGGTAGGCAGTTCAAATGATGCAACTCTGACGGAAATTGAAGAGCAAGGCTGAATTCACAGGCGTAGTCCTATGTATTTGAATTGTAGTAAAGCATGTGGGCCACCATTTTAGGAAAGGCGATGATAAAAGATTCGTCTCATTGCTGTTTTAGTCTGTGTTCTTCTAATTAGTGTCTGCAGTGTGTGCCCATTGAGCTGTTTAGAGCCATGTGGGACAAAACCCGATCCTGCCCCTCCCTCTCCCTGTCTGAGTGAACGGTGACTGCAACAACTACACTGCGCATGCTCAGAGTATTGTTCTATTTAATGTGTGTGGCAACAAAATAATGACCAGAGGGGCAAAGAGCTGCCATCCCCACCATACGCCATCTCACATCACTCAGAGCTGATTGGCTGTGAGTACGTGTGCCGCGAAAAGTGTGGTGTGTGAAGGGGAGACGAGAGAGAGCTGCAGTGAGGCGTCCTGAAACCCGGAAGTAAGCTGCGCATGGCTTCCCTCGACCTAAAAGCAACGAGATTTCTCCATAGGATTTTAGAAAATAGCTCAGAATAAGATCTGTGGGAAACGTAGCTGTTAGATAAATGTACGTTTTGTTCAGCCGGATAATATCCACATGTCTACCCTACTTTTATCATTTTCGAATCATAAATCTATCGATTAGATTAGATTTATGAGAGACTTTTGAAACTACAAGAACATAAGGAGGACTTTTACAAAAAAGATAGAGATGTTTGTCCAGAAGGATAGGCAAAATGGACTTCATCTTCATGTCAAGGTGAGACCGCCATTTGATTGAAAATGGGATCTTACTAAGAGAGAACAATTCAATATTTAAATGATAACATTACATGTTGTGGGTATCCTTCTGTTGAACTGTCTGTTTAAAATTAATTGAAGCATCAGACAAAAGAGCTTTTGAAAATAATATTATATTTTGATTTAGGTCAAAATATAATATTTGTAAACCTGAAGAGTCAGAGCCTCACCAGCCACGAACCTCTCTGCAGAAGCTCATATTTAGACATCTGAGCTTTGTGTGCCCCACCACTTTAGCACATATAGAAACGCCACTGGTGATAACGTCACACTAAATGCAGTCGTGGTCTTTAGCAACAGCTAGTGAGAGCAGTGCTTTCATGAACTTGTCGACGGCCTGTTTGTTGATGGGACTTCTCCTGCTCCCTAAATGCCCCCTGCCTTTCGCCAGTTCTTAAACCCTCCCTTCACAAAGCCCTGATCTCGTCTGCACCGACGAGCTGCTTTTCTACAGCAGAGCAACAGAAGGAGCACACCGTATCACCTCTTAGAGACTGCTTCCACTCACATGCCAACTCAACAACAGTCTCACGGAGCGTCCACACTACAGCTTCAAAATAGCTTGGAGCTGGGCGTGTCTGGAGCGTGGGGATTTTATTCAAGCAACACGACCAACAACCAATCACATGAATCTCCCGCCCCCGACATACAAAGCAAAAACCCCCGGGGATTTTATGCGAGCAATATATATATATATATAAACTCCCCAAACAGGCGAAACCCTACCAGCTTCCCCCACTGTCTCTGCCACCTCCCTCCATGCTGGTTCCTCCGGTTTGTGTCCCGGTAGGTGAAGAGGGTCTGGTCATACACAACCGGGTGGTTGCTACGGCAATAGTTAGATTCTCCTCCGACTTTTTTTGAAATATAGAAATGAACGGTGGGATATCTCTCCCAGCTTAGATGCGGTTTGATTGGCTACGGCTTCAGCTGTCAGATTTTGGGAAACGGGATTTGATTGGCTGGCGCTGGCTACTCCGGCGTCTCCGGCGTCAGAAGTTGAACATTGTTCAACTTCTGTCGCCTGAGACGGACCGCTCTGCTACCCACAATTCAGTTCGGCGAAAAAGCGAGGCAACGTGACGTCACCCCGTTGAAAGTGAATGGGCAGATTGGAGATTCGACGCTGTAGTGTGGACGGGCCGTAACTCAAAATAAAACTTTCGTATTGATTTGTTTGGTGAACTTGTTGGCGTTGCAGTTACAACTCTCCGCCAGCAGATGGTGACGTTGCATCACATTTAGCACATCATGTGAAGAACATGTTATTTTGTCTTCATACCGTGTCCATGCTCTGC
>CM070483.1:3258264-3310764 GCA_036324585.1 Champsocephalus esox
CTCATTGTCCTAGAAGCTGTCTTCGATGTCCTGAGAGGAGGAGGAGGAGGAGGAGGAGAATAGTAGTAGTAGGAGGAGGAGGAGGAGTAGTAGTAGTAGGAGGAGGAGTAGTAGTAGTAGGAGTAGTAGGAGCAGGAGGAGGAGGAGGAGTAGTAGTAGGAGGAGGAGGAGTAGTAGGAGGAGGAGGAGGAGTAGTAGTAGTAGTAGTAGGAGGAGGGAGGAGTAGTAGGAGGAGGAGGAGGAGTAGTAGGAGGAGGAGGAGTAGGAGGAGGAGGAGTAGTAGTAGGAGGAGGAGTAGTAGTAGTAGTAGGAGGAGGAGTAGGAGGAGGAGGAGTAGTAGGAGGAGGGGGAGGAGGAGTAGTAGTAGGAGGAGGAGGAGTAGTAGTAGGAGGAGGAGTAGTAGGAGGAGGAGGAGTAGTAGTGGTAGGAGGAGTAGTAGAGGAGGAGGAGGAGTAGTAGGAGGAGGAGTAGTAGGAGGAGTAGTAGTGGTAGGAGGAGGAGGAGTAGTAGTAGGAGGAGGAGTAGGAGGAGGAGGAGTAGTAGTAGTAGGAGGAGTAGTAGGAGGAGGAGTAGTAGTAGAGTAGGAGGAGTAGTAGTAGGAGGAGGAGGAGTAGTAGGAGGAGGAGGAGTAGTAGGAGGAGGAGTAGGAGGAGTAGTAGTAGTGAGTAGGAGTAGTAGGAGTATTAGTAGGAGGAGGAGTGGTAGGAGGAGGAGGAGTAGGAGTAGTAGGAGGAGGAGTAGTAGTAGGAGTAGGAGGAGTAGTAGTAGGAGGAGTAGGAGGAGGAGGAGTGAGTAGGAGGAGGAGTAGGAGGATGATGATGATGATGATGATGATGGAGCGGTGCAGATGAGGGGGGAGACGTTGATTACAATTCATTGATAACAGTCGTTTCTATAATCGTAAAACATATCCCGTAAGGTTTAAGCTGCTGGAAGGAGACCAAGAACAGATGACAAGTTTTGCAAAGCCATTTTTTATTAACTCGTATTTCAGACACTTGCAACAAGCGACAAGTATTCTGGATTTATTCTGAAATGAAATGTGAACTCACTTGAGGTTACACCCGTCACTTAATCAACACGATTACAAATATATTTGTATACAGTTTCAATATCTTTGTAAACCATTCTACATTTATCTACGGATAATGCAAACGAAGGACCATTTATAGATTCCAATAATGTCAGTGTCCAGTCTGACAGACGGGAGGAGAGGTAATTACACAACTTCAAATCTCAGGACATGAGCAGGGTTACACTCGCGTACAAAGAGCGAACGAGTAGGCCACGTGTGAAATACATTCCAACTAAATTAGAAGCCGTGCAAAATGGCTTTCTTCAAGTGTTCCAATTGATAGTAAAATCACAAGAAATCGTAAAGCACTTTCTGCCGTGTTTGTGTTTCCGTAATATAACGAGACGGCGCTGCGGTTCATCCCGAGGCACGCGGTTCCAGTTGGGGCTGCACCCGAATGCACCTTTCAGATCACGTGGCTTCATTAAGACTAAAGTGGTGTCCCCCCTGCTCGTCTGTACCAATCTGGGTGGAGCTGCCCTGGTCCCGCCTCCTAGCATCGCCTCCTAGCATCGAGCTAACGGAGCCGCGTGCAGCTCGTCTCATTCAGGTGAACCTCTGGAGACACAAAGCTAGCACCAAACATATCCCATTATTTAAATTCGCTCATTCACACGTCCGTTTACTTGTAGTTAGCTGCGTCCAGGTGTTTGAGCGCTAGCATCAGCTACTGTAGGAAAGCTAACAGTACCTCGGTCTCACTCGGTCCAAAACGCTAGCGCCTAACACACCTCACTTAGATGTCAAGAACAACGAGACGTCCCATTATTTAAACCGTTTGAATTCACACGTCTGTTTACTTGTAGTTAGCTGCGTCCAGGTGTTTGAGCGCCCCCCCCACCAGGTGGAGGCTCCCGGCGATGAGGATGTGGATCTCGGAGGCTTCACAGAGAGGAGCAGCTTTAGCGTTGATGCTAGGTTTCACCGGCAGAACTCTGTTAGCCGGGTCAGTCAGAACCGGATCCCGCCCCTGAGCGATCCACTGCAGGGCGCTGAGGATGCAGGGGAACACCAGCGCGTCCGTCGCCGTCTTCTTCGGGAGACTGCCCTCAATCAGCAGCCGGGAGCCTTTGGTGGAAGCCTGGCTGTTGTGGAGGTGCCAGCTCCTCTCGTTGTCCAGGCAGCGGGTCAGCATGTTCTTCACCGACACGTTGAAGTTCTGCTGGTCTGAGAGGCGACACCACGAACAAGGTATTCATTACTAACTGTATTCTGGGACAGGTCTGCCACTACCCGGTCGGTCAGGTTACCGGGTCGGCCTGCGCATGTGCGAAAATGAAAAACCTACAACAACACACAATGATGTATGTCCATAGTGCTGATGGAGCAGAGAGACATCTACTTTATAGAACAGACAAGTCAAATCAAGCAATCTGATTGGTTCTTAGCCGTGATATACTGAGTGTATACCACGGGTAGAATTGTAAGTTACTTTTCACAACAAGTCAGTATCCCTCCGCGTCTGAGAAAAACAGTATACCGTTGGGCAAACTGGAACACGAAAGCAGCGGAGAAGTGACGGGGCAGAAACCCTCCTGGTTACGCAGCGGTCCAGACACAGACATCAAACGGCAACACATATTCAGCGTGCGGTTCCTTTGGCATCAGGGCAGGGATATCTCGATACTTTCCAAGGTTTGACATCATGAATTGTGCTACTTTCAAAGCAAGCAACGATGTTTTCAAATCTGTAATCAAAGAGGTCCGCAAAAACACTATCGGCCAATCAGATTGCTTGATTTGACTCGTCAGTTTTATAAATATATTTACATTTCTTCCGTTACGAAACAAACTTACAAAGCATAAGATGGAAACATTTAAGCTATAGCTCACGACAGGCCGTGGTATATGCTCATTATATCACAGCTAAGGGGCGTGGTTCGGCCCGACGCGAGCTTTTGCTTAAGTATACCATGGATTATTTTGCATTTTACCGCAATTTAAAAGATTATATGGTAAAACGTGAATTTTTCTGTCGGAACCAGAGACCGATTAAAAATAAAACGGATCTCGCCAAAGTTCATCCTTAAAAGGTAAGTACAAGCAGGGTGTCTGCAGGAATCCTGAAGTCAAATTAAATACCTTTTTAAGACCTTTGTTAAGACCCTTTCCGTACATTTTAAGACCTCATCGCCACTTTGAGTTCTAACCGGTTACCTTGGCGACACACTTTACCTCACATTCACTATATACAGTATGGATTGTCCTTCCTCCTTATCTTCCAATCATTTGCGATATTTTTGGATCTTTAAGTATTTTTGGAACTTTAAGTATATTTGGAACTTTAAGTATTTTTGGAACTTTAAGTATTTTTGGATCTTTAAGTATTTTTTGGATCTTTAAGTATTTTTGGATCTTTAAGTATTTTTGGATCTTTGGACCCTTTCCACTTTGAGTTCTAACCGGTTACCTTGGCGACACACTTCACCTCACATTGACTATATACAGTATTGATTGTCCTTCGTCCTTATCTTCCAACCATTTGGACGCAGACTTCCATTTCCCCATAACGATGTTGCTTAGCAACTGGCGTAAACGGACCTTCGCGCGCTATCAAGCCGTGAGCGCGCGACGTCCTGTTCTGATGACGTCAAACCCAACGGGATGCCATCAATAAACTCCACAGAATCACACGACACACCGTCGCCATGACTACATTCAGGCAGACTGCAGAACACAACCTCTCTGGACCGTTCAGATACTTACTGGAAACAAGATACTAAATGTCACACCTTGGAAAATGCCGTTTAATAGCCTTCATTTTCGCTAAATAGATTTATCAGCTTGTAATACTTTAAGACCCCGCGGACCCCCTGGCAAGTAATGTAAAGTCAAACTAGTTACTTGGCAGCTATGGATTTATGATGTAGAATATAAACCAACTGTGTAATAAATGTATTATTGTAGGTTATTCATTTTGGCACCTGCGCAGACAGCTCGGGCAACCTGACCGATCGGGTAGTGACATATATATATACTATAGTGATATATATATATATATATATATATATACTATAGTGGTATATATACTATAGTGGTATATATATATATATACTATAGTGATATATATATATATATATACTATAGTGGTATATATATATATATATATATATATACTATAGTGATATATATATACTATAGTGATATATATACTATAGTGATATATATACTATAGTGGTATATATATACTATAGTGGTATATATATATATATACTATAGTGGTATATATATATATATACTATAGTGGTATATATATACACTATAGTGATATATATATACACACTATAGTGATATATATATACTATAGTGATATATATATATACACACTATAGTGATATATATATATATATACTATAGTGATATATATATATATATATATATATATATATACTATAGTGATATATATATATACTATAGTGATATATATATATATATATACACTATAGTGATATATATCTATATATATATAATATATACTATAGATATAGTAGTATATACATGGTAGTACACAGACGTCCCAGAGTCAGAACTAAACCTGGAGAAGTTCAGTTACGATGGAACAAACTCCCAGAAGCACTAAATCAACTCGCCTTACGAGTGAGGCTGTCCAACGACATCGTGCAATTCAACCTTCATTCTCCTGTCACACGGGTTCAATGACCTCACCTGCATCGCACGAAGCCATGGCCTCGGTGATGTTCGGGCAGAAGACGGCAAAGTCAAACTGACACGGCTGAAAAGACGGAGGACAGGGAAGACATGAATTATCAGAGCGGTTGTCCTCGGCTCCAGCGCCGACGATCTGACGGGTGCAGCCCTCGTCCCACTCACCACCAGCAGCTTCAGCATGGCGGCCGAGTCCCTCTCTCCGGTGGCGTTGAACAGCAGGACCCGGGCCACAGCGCCACTGCAACAGAACACGCCTTGTCGTGAGCGGGGCACCTCTACGCGGGGGCCAGTGTGTGTGATGTCATCAGAGTGCTGCTGCTCACCTGGAGTTCCTCTCATGCTGGGACGCCGTTTCTCTGAACCAGCGCACGCAGGCCTTCATGCTGCGCATCGTGTGAGCTCCATCCAGGAAGTAGGTCACCGCGCCGTGTCTCAGGGTCTGGTTCCTCCCGGCCCACTCCGTGTCCCCCAGACCTGGAGCGGACACACACCAAGACATGGAAGAGACATGGAGAAGAGGGGACACATGTTGATGTAGAAGAGACATGGAGAAGAGGGGACACATGTTGATGTAGAAGAGACATGGAGAAGAGGGGACACATGTTGATGTAGAAGAGACATGGAGAAGAGGGGACGCATGTTGATGGAGAAGAGACATGAAGAAGAGGGGACACATGTTGATGTAGAAGAGACATGGAGAAGAGGGGACACATGTTGATGTAGAAGAGACATGAAGAAGAGGGGACACATGTTGATGCAGAAGAGACATGGAGAACAGGGGACACATGTTGATGTGGAAGAGACATGAAGAAGAGGGGACACATGTTGATGTAGAAGAGACATGAAGAAGAGGGGACACATGTTGATGTAGAAGAGACATGAAGAAGAGGGGACACATGTTGATGTGGAAGAGACATGAAGAAGAGGGGACGCATGTTGATGTAGAAGAGACATGAAGAAGAGGGGACACATGTTGATGTAGAGGAGACATGGAGAAGAGGGGACACATGTTGATGTAGAAGAGACATGAAGAAGAGGGGACACATGTTGATGTAGAAGAGACATGAAGAAGAGGGGACACATGTTGATGTAGAAGAGACATGAAGAAGAGGGGACACATGTTGATGTAGAGGAGACATGGAGAAGAGGGGACACATGTTGATGTAGAAGAGACATGGAGAAGAGGGGACACGTGTTGATGTAGAAGAGATATGGAGAAGAGGGGACACATGTTGATGTAGAAGAGACATGGAGAAGAGGGGACACATGTTGATGTAGAAGAGACATGAGGAAGAGGGGACACGTGTTGATGTAGAAGAGATATGGAGAAGAGGGGACACATGTTGATGTAGAAGAGACATGGAGAAGAGGGGACACATGTTGATGTAGAAGAGACGTGAAGAAGAGGGGACACATGTTGATGTAGAAGAGACATGGAGAAGAGGGGACACATGTTGATGTAGAAGAGACATGGAGAAGAGGGGACACATGTTGATGTAGAAGAGACATGGAGAAGAGGGGACACATGTTGATGTAGAAGAGACATGGAGAAGAGGGGACACATGTTGATGTAGAAGAGACATGAAGAAGAGGGGACACATGTTGATGTAGAAGAGACGAGGGGACACATGTTGATGTAGAAGAGACATGAAGAAGAGGGGACACATGTTGATGTAGAAGAGACGAGGGGACACATGTTGATGTAGAAGAGACATGACGAAGACTCACCTTTCACCATGATGGGGCTGGGCGTGAAGGCGGCCCCCTGAAGGACCTCCGTGTTCTCATCGCTCGTGGAGGGAAAGCTTGCCTCTGCGGAGCGAGGACAGGTTGGGATGAAAACACAAGAAAGACACGTCTTTGCAGCTGGTATGGAGTGTCGGTAGAGCGCCTCACCTGGGAGACATCTTCTCTGCAGCCATGAGTGACTGAGCTGGAGGGCGAGGGACGCGTTGGAGCGCTGGTGCTGCCCGGCCAGACCCAGAACCAGAGACCCACAGTCCGTCGGGTACTCTTCCAGATCTGGACACACCCGCAGAGGACTCTACAGCCACAGGTCGGACGGGGTTACATACAAGCAGCCGGAGGACAGACAACAACGTGTATTAAAACTTTATCAACACGGAGAGAAATCTGTTCGCTTACTCTCATCTCATTGGCTCGGCTCCGGAGCATCACCATCGCATCCTCTGGCTGCTTGACGGTGAAGGCAGGAACCCCCGGCTAGAGAGTACAGGTATTTGAGTTCAACATGTAAGAAGTAGAAAGTACAGGTATTTGAGTTCAACATGTAAGAAGTAGAAAGTACAGGTATTTGAGTTCAACATGAGAGAAGTAGAAAGTACAGGTATTTGAGTTCAACATGAGAGAAGTAGAAAGTACAGGTATTTGAGTTCAACATGTGAGAAGTAGAAAGTACAGGTATTTGAGTTCAACATGTGAGAAGTAGAAAGTACAGGTATTTGAGTTCAACATGTGAGAAGTAGAAAGTACAGGTATTTGAGTTCAACATGTGAGAAGTAGAAAGTACAGGTATTTGAGTTCAACATGTAAGAAGTAGAAAGTACAGGTATTTGAGTTCAACATGAGAGAAGTAGAAAGTACAGGTATTTGAGTTCAACATGAGAGAAGTAGAAAGTACAGGTATTTGAGTTCAACATGTGAGAAGTAGAAAGTACAGGTATTTGAGTTCAACATGTGAGAAGTAGAAAGTACAGGTATTTGAGTTCAACATGAGAGAAGTAGAAAGTACAGGTATTTGAGTTCAACATGAGAGAAGTAGAAAGTACAGGTATTTGAGTTCAACATGTGAGAAGTAGAAAGTACAGGTATTTGAGTTCAACATGAGAGAAGTAGAAAGTACAGGTATTTGAGTTCAACATGTGAGAAGTAGAAAGTACAGGTATTTGAGTTCAACATGTAAGAAGTAGAAAGTACAGGTATGTGTGTTCAACATGTAAGAAGTAGAAAGTACAGGTATTTGAGTTCAACATGTGAGAAGTAGAAAGTACAGGTATTTGAGTTCAACATGTAAGAAGTAGAAAGTACAGGTATTTGAGTTCAACATGTGAGAAGTAGAAAGTACAGGTATTTGAGTTCAACATGTGAGAAGTAGAAAGTACAGGTATTTGAGTTCAACATGTAAGAAGTAGAAAGTACAGGTATTTGAGTTCAACATGTAAGAAGTAGAAAGTACAGGTATTTGAGTTCAACATGTGAGAAGTAGAAAGTACAGGTATTTGAGTTCAACATGTGAGAAGTAGAAAGTACAGGTATTTGAGTTCAACATGAGAGAAGTAGAAAGTACAGGTATTTGGGTTCAACATGAGAGAAGTAGAAAGTACAGGTATTTGGGTTCAACATGAGAGAAGTAGAAAGTACAGGTATTTGGGTTCAACATGTAAGAAGTAGAAAGTACAGGTATTTGAGTTCAACATGTAAGAAGTAGAAAGTACAGGTATTTGAGTTCAACATGAGAGAAGTAGAAACGTACAGGTATTTGAGTTCAACATGAGAGAAGTAGAAAGTACAGGTATTTGAGTTCAACATGAGAGAAGTAGAAAGTACAGGTATTTGAGTTCAACATGAGAGAAGTAGAAAGTACAGGTATTTGAGTTCAACATGAGAGAAGTAGAAAGTACAGGTATTTGAGTTCAACATGTGAGAAGTAGAAAGTACAGGTATTTGAGTTCAACATGAGAGAAGTAGAAAGTACAGGTATTTGAGTTCAACATGAGAGAAGTAGAAAGTACAGGTATTTGAGTTCAACATGAGAGAAGTAGAAAGTACAGGTATTTGAGTTCAACATGTGAGAAGTAGAAAGTACAGGTATTTGAGTTCAACATGTGAGAAGTAGAAAGTACAGGTATTTGAGTTCAACATGTAAGAAGTAGAAAGTACAGGTATTTGAGTTCAACATGAGAGAAGTAGAAAGTACAGGTATTTGAGTTCAACATGAGAGAAGTAGAAAGTACAGGTATTTGAGTTCAACATGTAAGAAGTAGAAAGTACAGGTATTTGAGTTCAACATGTGAGAAGTAGAAAGTACAGGTATTTGAGTTCAACATGTGAGAAGTAAAAAGCCGTCAAATAAGTATTGGAGTAAAGTACTGATACCAGCAACATGTACTTAAGTACAGTCATGAAGTATTTGTGCTCCACTACTTCCCTCCTCTGAAGATAAAGGTAGACATGTTTTAGACGTGTTCAGCCCACTCACTTTGAAGATGCCTCCTTTCTGCCAGGCGATCTTCTCGATGGTGTCTCCAAGAATCTGAGTGTGGTCGATTCCCAGAGACGAGACGCCACACACCCACGGACGCCTGTGACATTTAAAAACAACAAAGTGCTGTTCATCAAAAACATTTAGACAAAACCGATCGGACAAAAGAAACAAGTGTCAAAGCACGAGACGATGAAACCACTTTTAGCCACAGACTGAAAACCCTCAGACATGATGTTAAACATTTCAATACACAACTATATAGAAAAACACACACACACACACACTGACACAACACTCACACACACACAGACGGACACAACACTCTCTCACACACACACACACACACACAACACTCACACACACTGACACAACACTCTCACACACACACACACACACACACACACCATTTCAGGACACGTGGATCAAACATACAATCTCTTGATCATCTTGAGACTTACCTCATAATGTTGGTGCAGTCGTACGCTCCACCGATCCCAACTTCAATTACAGCCAAGTCCACCTGAGCAGAGAACGGCGGTTTGAGAAGTTAGTCCTTTCAAAAGGTCCCTTATCCTGTTCCAAACCACATCAAGGATCCTCTCTGAAACAGTCTGGAGCTCAAAGGCTTTCTCTCTCGTGGGTTCACCTCAAGTTCCTTTCTACTTCCTGCTTCTTCACACACATGCTCTCCAGCACAGGTTAGCTCTGAGTGTTAGCGATGCTAATGTAAACACCGACCATATTACGTCCAAATCAGTCGGGCATTGTTTCTGATAGCAACGTTTCTGATTGGCCCGTGGGTCCACATTTCAGATGTTACGTCATATCGGACGCAAATCTGGATCAGATTAGGGTCCGTCAGGAGAGTTTACCCCTCTTGTAACGTTGCCAGGAAGAAAGGTGGTGTTCGGGGCAGAGGAGCGGCGTACCTTCTCCTGAAGGAACACGTGGAAGGCCAAGATGGTGAGGAAGCGGAAGTAAGCCGGCATCATCCCTCCATGAGCATCCTGGGGAGGGCACAGAGAGGAGAGGAATGCGTACATATTAACAAGTGTTGTTCTTCGTTGGAAGCGGTTTGTCATCAGATAATAATAACAATAATAATAATAATAATAATAATAATGCACTTTATTTATAGAGCGGTTTTCTAGAAACTCAAAAGACACTTTCATAAAAACACACACACTTAACATATTAAAACACAACATTAATTACATATTAAAAGCAGTTCTGAGGGGGGATGTCTGTGTGTGTGTGTGAGTGTTGTGTCTGTGTGTGTGTGTGAGAGTGTTGTGTCCGTCTGTGTCTGTGTGTGTGTGTGTGAGTGTTGTGTCCGTCTGTGTCTGTGTGTGAGTGTTGTGTCTGTCTGTGTGTGTGAGTGAGTGTTGTGTCCGCCTGTGTCTGTGTGTGTGAGTGAGTGAGTGTTGTGTGTGTGTGTGTGAGTCCGTCTGTGTCTGTGTGCGTGTGTGTGTGTGTTGTGTCCGTCTGAGTCTGTGTGTGTGTGTGAGTGAGTGTTGTGTCCGTCTGTGAGTGTTGTGTCTGTGTGTGAGTGTGTGTGTGTGTGAGTGTTGTGTCCGTCTGTGTCTGTGTGTGTGTGTGAGTGTTGTGTCCGTCTGAGTGTGTGTGTGTGTGAGTGAGTGTTGTGTCCGTCTGTGTGTGTTGTGAGTGAGTGTTGTGTCTGTGTGTGAGTGTGTGTGTGTGTGAGTGTTGTGTCTGTCTGAGTCTGTGTGTGTGTGAGTGAGTGTTGTGTCCGTCTGTGTGTGTTGTGAGTGAGTGTTGTGTCTGAGTGTGTGTGTGTGTGTGTGTGTGTCTGTGTGAGTGAGTGTTGTGTCTGTCTGTCTCCATGTGTGTCTGAGAAACTGTGTTTTGTAACAGCTGTTTAATTGTAAAATAAATAATGTATTTATAAACACAAAGGTAAATGTGTAAATTGTTCGAATACAACCGCAAAAAAAGTTTGAATCATGGACGCATTTTGCGTATTAGAAACGGAGTTGGAGTTTGCAGAATAGGTGACCTTTAAAGCACGCTCATCCTGACACGAGGCGTCTCATTGGTCTCGATGATCTCCCCGTGGCAGTGATTACAGGCTGAGGCTCGTTTCCACTCTGGGACACAAACAGGAAGCACGTGCCAGAAGCTACCGGCAGACTTTGTCCGTTGATTGATTTTAATGAGTGAAGCAAATCAGGAGCCTCGCTTAGTCGGTTAGTCTCTTTACCGTCTATGTTGGACCATTGGACAGTGGTTCGGGGGTGACAGAGGACGCCAAGTCCATTTCTGACCTTTTAGGAATTAATAACTGCAGTTTTAACAAGAAAATGCCAATATTTGTACTCGGGCTGATTTTACTCAGAATCTCCAATAACCCCACAAAAACAACAACACTGTCAGTCATTTTTGTTAACGCAACAAATTGCCCAACATATGCAGGTTAGCATCCGGCAGTTTCTATGTGCTGGAGACCCGTGCTGTACACTTCTAACTTTGTTGTACTCAACACTTCAGGGTTCCTGCAGCACCACCTCAAATGTAAGACTTTTTAAGACCACTTTGAATAGAATTTAAGACCTATTTCACAGCAAGAAAGTACGGAGGGAAATTGCTAGGAAAGAAGAAATAGCCTACGTCCCATAACTACTTGCAAAGTAAATGTATTCATGTTCAACATAAGAACGATGACTGAACATAACAGTACACAGAACTGTGTTAAACAAAAAGTGTGTGTGTGTGTGTGAGGTCTGCTGTATTCATGCTGTTGTATGATTGGTGTTTAGCGTCCACAGCCCCTCCGCTTTTAGGGTTGACCCAAGCGTCGCCCGGAGGTCCCCCGGTGTCGTTGCGGGAGCTAACGCTACATTAGCAAAACAAAGCTAATTGTGTTGCAAAAGGTGCAGCGGGCTTCAAACACGTTCCCCTCCACTGGGTTCAACCAAGCACTACATTCGATGTGTTCTAACCAAATACGGTTGAACTTAAACTTCCCCATATGTATTTGTAAGTAGATTCAAAGACACCTAATTTCTCACTGCCGCTAGCTGAAGCTTGGTTGCTAGGTTACTAGCTGCTGCGTGTTCTCTGTTAAGCCGCACGAGGAAACAAAGTTAGTGAGTACTGCTTCCATGTTGATTTAATTAATGCAGATTGTTGGAGGGAACTGAAGGGCTCTTACCGGACTGGTTACTTTGCAGCCCGGACATTTCCCCCACAACACATTTAGACGCGATCGCAGCACAGAAGTACCTTTCAAACCCCATCATTGTTAAGACCTTCAATTCTGATTATCAAATGTAAGACTTTTTAAGGCCCCACGAGAACCGTGCTATGCTTTCAACTAGAATATAAACGGACATTTCACACCGAGAAGAGGCTGCGAGTCCTCTGACCTACCTTAGTTTCATCCAGCCGTCCGTACACCTGCCAGAAGTATTTAGTAAAAAGCTCTTTCCCAATGGGCTGCCCGTTGATCCGGATCCTCTCTCTCACTTGTACCAAATGTGGGGAACTAGAAGCAAAAGGAGAGATCACAGAGGACATACATGCTTTGTTTAGTTGCATCAAAAGTATTCATTATTATCAGTCCTGCTTTCATGCAGCACAAGTCCAAAACCACTCAAATGTCTGAAGTTTAAAAGATACTTTATTTTAATATCCCTCAGTAACAACACATTGGAACATTTAATTAGCTGAACGACAAAAACACTTAGGACAATGCGTGTATGGCCAGTGTTTGATAATATATATTTAATCGTATTCTCAGACCACGACTTATCAAGCGGCATGCTGGGACTCATCATATAGTTAGCATCATATATATCAAATCGTGTAATCTGCACATGGTTGAAGTAGAAATGTAATGACTTTAAAGAGATGTTTAAGACCTCTAAAAGAAAAAGAAATACAAAACAAATTATGAACTAGACAACAGTTTAAACCGTTACGGAGTTTTATTGCATTTGAATAACGGGGAATATTCAGTGCACATTCCCCAACAACAAAAACAATGGAAAGGCAGTAGACCAATAGACACCAATGCCCTCCCCCCCCCCTGCACACTCATTCATTCTGCCCCAGATCACATGTAATGCCTCCCCTCCTAAAATTCCAGACCTTGAATATAATAAAAAAATATATATATAATAATAATATAATAAAATATAATAAGACTTTTTAAGGACCCGCGGGGACCCGGTAATGTTTATTCATTCACCTGTAAAATCCTGTGCGGAAGCCGTAGCTCCTTAAAATCTGCTCCGTGAACGCACACGTTGAGCCCTGCAAGATAAACACAAGCAGTGACGGGAAGGAAAGCATGTCTGCATATCACAACGTGAGCCCAGAGCACAGGTGTCCAACTCGAGGCCCGGGGGCCAAATCAGGGCCGTGGTGGATTTAATTTCGGCCCGCAGGATAATCTCTAATTCCTATTAGATCTGGCCCGTCGGTATATTGCACCTTCCCTCCATCCTGAGGGTCTCCTCCGCTCAGAGCCGGACCCCACTCATTCATGACCTTGCACCCGAGATGAGATGCCAAGTATCTGAGCTAGCATCACAGAGCAGCAACCTGACTTCAAAGGATGCTTCCTTCTGCACTTCCTCTCAGGACAACAGGGACATGCTTGGTTTCTCTCTGAGGGGAATAGTTTAGTTGAAGCTGCTGTTGGCCTGAGGGGAAATGTACTCATGAGAAGTGACTCTGAGAAGCTGCAGATAGAGCCATGAGAAATGACTCTGAGAAGCTGCAGATAGAGCCATGAGAAGTGACTCTGGAGAAGCTGCAGATAGAGCCATGAGAAGTGACTCTGGAGAAGCTGCAGATAGAGCCATGAGAAGTGACTCTGGAGAAGCTGCAGATAGAGCCATGAGAAGTGACTCTGAGAAGCTGCAGATAGAGCCATGAGAAGTGACTCTGGAGAAGCTGCAGATAGAGCCATGAGAAGTGACTCTGGAGAAGCTGCAGATAGAGCCATGAGAAGTGACTCTGGAGAAGCTGCAGATAGAGCCGTGAGAAGTGACTCTGGAGAAGCTGCAGGTAGAGCCATGAGAAGTGACTCTGGAGAAGCTGCAGATAGAGCCATGAGAAGTGACTCTGAGAAGCTGCAGATAGAGCCATGAGAAGTGACTCTGGAGAAGCTGCAGATAGAGCCATGAGAAGTGACTCTGAGAAGCTGCAGATAGAGCCATGAGAAGTGACTCTGGAGAAGCTGCAGGTAGAGCCGTGAGAAGTGACTCTGAGAAGCTGCAGATAGAGCCATGAGAAGTGACTCTGGAGAAGCTGCAGATAGAGCCATGAGAAGTGACTCTGAGAAGCTGCAGATAGAGCCATGAGAAGTGACTCTGGAGAAGCTGCAGATAGAGCCATGAGAAGTGACTCTGAGAAGCTGCAGATAGAGCCATGAGAAGTGACTCTGGAGAAGCTGCAGATAGAGCCATGAGAAGTGACTCTGAGAAGCTGCAGGTAGAGCCGTGAGAAGTGAATGCAGCTGATTATTTAATGTTGTTTTTATAGGCAATAGTTTAAGCTTTGTTAGTTCCAGGTTTAATATGTGCAATAAGTTCATTTAATACGTTCTGCTGTAAACATTGAACCAGTCCGGCCCTCCACTAGCATCCATTTTTAATGTTGGCCCACTGTGTGTTTGATTGACTCCCCTGACCTAGAGCAGTGTTTCTCAAACTTTTTCATACCAAGGATTTAACCAATAAAAAAACCCTCGCGGACCACCTAACTCCACAAATATAAAAAAACACATCGTTTTTCTAGAACAGATTACAAATCGCCTGAAAGTGGTACAAACACGTGGCAATATGTGCGACGAAGGTGTTGCGCTGGGCTTTGTCATGCCATCGAAAGTGAAACTTAAGCTCGCTCCATTGCGGAGATATTCCCGCGAGGGTGCGGAAAACTTAAATATATTTATTTATTTCAAATGTGAAATGTTACCAATATATCCACGGACCACTAGGGGGCGCTCACGGACCACCCTTTGAGAAGCACTGCTCTAGAGGAACAGTCTATGACTCAGCCGTTCTCTTTTCAACACGCAAGGCTTTCATTGTCGTACAGCAGCTGCAGGGATTTATCTCAAAACATTCTCTTGCACTATTTGTATGTCCTTGATATTCACGTTGCTCTGTGGGAGGAGCCTGTGACTTCAGCGTTGCCATAACTACACCGAAGCCAATGCGCTACTTCATTAGCTCACCTTGCCCTTTGTCCCCGTCACGTGAATGATGTTGAGATGGTCAAGCTCCTCCACCTTTGAGACACACACACACACACACACACACACACACACACACACACACACACACACACACACACACACACACACACACACACACACACACACACACACACACACACACACACACACACACACACACACACACACACACACACACACACACACACACACACACACACACACACACACACACACACACACACACACACACACACACACACACACACACACACACACACACACACACACACACACACACACACTATTTGAATAAACTATAATAACATAACAAGTATATATTAAAAAATATAGCAGTGTTTACATGTGCGTTGTGTGTGTGTTTCACAGTGTGTGTCTCAGTGTGTGTGTGTGTGTGTGTGTCTCAGTGTGTGTGTGTGTGTGTCTCACTGTGTGTGTGTGTGTGTGTGTGTGTGTGTGTGTCTCAGTGTGTGTGTGTATGTCTCAGTGTGTGTGTGTGTGTGTGTCTCAGTGTGTGTGTGTGTGTGTGTGTGTGTCTCACAGCGAGCCCCGCCCTCTCCAGGAAGCCTCTCATGGCCTGGCCTCAGTGTGTGTGTGTGTGTGTGTCTCAGTGTGTGTGTGTGTGTGTGTGTGTGTGTGTGTGTGTGTGTGTGTGTCTCTCACAGCGAGCCCCGCCCTCTCCAGGAAGCCTCTCATGGCCTGCAGCTGGAGCTGAGGGAGACCCCTCTCTCTGCGCACCTGCTCCAGAGCGCTGGCGTTGGTCTGCAGCGTGTTCAGCGTGCAGATGGCGTCCTGCAACACAAAGAACCGCCGTCAACACGGCACAGGACGCGCGGAGGACTCTTCAGAGGAGCTGAGAAAAGCTTCGTGGACAAAGTTTGTCTTTTGTTATATTTAATAAAGAAAGTCAATATAAAGTGAAACGGATCCGAGCCGCTTCGCCCTCAGGAGAGAGGTTCTGCCGCTCTCTCTCCGTGTTCAGAGAGGAAACATCCATTTATTTAATGGTGAATTTTGAATGTCCATGTTTGTTCTCGTATTTTTTACATATGTTGAGGTTCGGTTGAGCACTCGTCCTTCATTAGAGATGCGTCTGTTTGTGTTTCGTGTCAGGATGGATCCTTGTCTTTTTCAGAATCCACCTACGGGTACAAATAAATACCCTGAACCTGGTCCTCCATCCCGTCATCAAAGCCCCTCGTCCTAACCATCTGTAAATCCACCTCCGGCCGGGATGTCCTTGACGGACACACGTGTAAAGTCAAGCTGCTTTGAGCGGCCATATTGGCTGCTGTGCCCTGGGTCCTTCTCACTTCGGTTAAATGGATTCCTTGCGTCCTTCACTGGCGTCGTTTCCCTGCCTCTAGTCTCTCCCACCAGAGAAGCAGGAAATGAGCTTCCAGAGCAACCGGACGTCCTTTCCTCCGGAGCGTCACGTGAAGCCACGTCCGATAGTGATGACGCCGCACAGCTGATCGTCTGGCAGCAGCTCTGTCCCCGTTGTTTCCTCACATTTACTGACACACACATCTGTATCATCTGGTGTAGACCCCAATACATTAAATAAAATAAGAACTCATTCTCAAAAAAGATAAACGCCATTCTTAAAATGTTTAAACGAAAAAAGCCGTTTCTAATTCTGAAGAAAAACATGCTGAGGATTCAGCTCCGTATTTAACGGGAGGATTGGCCGGTGCGATACAGTTTCACGTTATCAAGTCGTGGGACCTTGTATCTCCGAACATATTCACCGTTCAGGACATGCTTGGGGTCAGAGAGGATGTTAATATGTGGTTTCTCGCAGGGTTGATCTACAACCTTTGAGCAGATCTTACGCTGGTGGAGAAGTCTTGACTGAAAGGGCACCCATCACGGTATCTCCAGGCAGCAGCAGAGCTCTCAGAGATATACAGATATATAAAAACATGTCTATGAAGTGTTTTGCTCCAGATCCCAAACCGATCATTCTAGCCACGCCTCATGTCCCTCTGTTCCACTTCCTGTTTCTAAAGTGCTGATTTGGGGATAAAGCTTTAAAGAGGAGGGGGCGGAGCTTATGCGGGACCCGGCAGCTACCGTCTAAACTAAACGCTGCCGTGATGAAACGCCATATCATGGATTATCAAGGCTCTGGAACAGTCTGGAGCTCAAAGGCTTTCTCTCTCGCCGGTTACACCACGAGGTGAGTTCCTTTCTACTTCCTGCTTCTTCACACACATGCTCTCCAGCACAGGTTAGCTCTGAGTGTTAGCGATGCTAACGTAAACACCGACCATATTACGTCCAGAACAGTCGGGCATTGTTTCTACGGATGGGTCTCGTTTGAAATCGATTTCGATTCCGGTTCTTATCGATTCCGGTTCTTATCGATTCCGGTTCTTATCGATTCCCCGTTTCGATTCCAAAATGGTAAAAGAAAGAGGTCAAACGCTTAGATAACAAAAATATCGTTATTCTTTTAAGCTTTAACTGACATTTTTACAAATAAAAAATATACATGCAATACAAATGTATTACGCAATAGCTGTGCTTCATTTTAGCTGAGTGGCCAGCTAGCAGGCTTTACACTGAGCCTGGTCTTTCTCTTTCTCGGTGGAGTGGCGCCTCACCTCAGAGCGTTTACGGCGACCCATCTCTGGTGTTATGAAGTGACTGAGCTCGTGAACTGCCTACGGGGGGGGCGGGGGGGGGCCTCGCTGCGGGGCAACTGTGGACCTCTGTCGCCGGTCAGCGCAACGTACACGATGCGGTTATTAAGGGCGGTGCCGGCCGTCAGCGAACCAGGCCGGCCGCCAACGGGCCGCCAACGGGCCGCTCTGTGATTCTCCAGAACACACTATGGCCAGTCCGCCCTGTATTCCACGGGTCGCCGCGGCGCAGACGGACCCGCTGGAATACAGGGTCTACGGCGTTTAGGAACCGTTAAGCAGAACCAAAAGTGTATTTTGTGTGGGTACCCGAGTTTCGGTTCCCAGCCCTAATTGTTTCTGATAGCAACGTTTCTGATTGGCCCGTGGGTCCGCATTCCAGATGTTACGTCATATCGGACGCAAATCTGGATCAGCGCCGTTGCTCCCCGTTTTCAGAGATTTGGGTACGGAGGAAAAGAGAGAGGGTTTATTTCCTGATGCTGCGGGAGTTCCCCGACACACCGGGGACACACCGGGGACACAGCGGGGACACACCGGGGGGACAGCGGGGGGACACACCGGGGACACATGGTGATGTAGAGAAGACATCACAAAGAGCATTCTGCCTGATAGGTGTCCTTTGAAGCTGTAGAAAAACCCGTGTACTTGTTGCAGTACAATCCCAGATGTACGAAACAAAAGAAGTCTCCTCGCCTCGAGAGACCCGAAGATATTCAATTGGGTCCCAGGACTTTCTCGTGTTCAAGAGGAGCGACGCGTCCAGCAGTCAGGGTCTCGTGACTGACGGTTTGCCCTCATCGCTGACGCTCAGGCCTTTCATCAGTCGGAGAGATCAACGTCACAAGGTTAAAGGTTATCGACTCAAAGCTGAACCCGGACGAGCTCAGAGACGAAACACCTCGATCAACAGAACATTAATCATTTCTAGCATTCACTATTTCACAACGGCTGTGCACGAAGGACTTTAGGAAGGAAGCTATATCCTGCTGCACCTAACACTCAAACAGTGACCAGAGGGAACTCAGTAGATTTACTCAAGTACAACTTTTACTTTACTTGAGTATTTTCACTTTCTGCTGCTGTGTACTTCTACTCCACTCCATGTATTTATACCTTTAGTTGCTTCACAGATGTGGATGAATGATGTGAAATCTAACCAAGTGTTAAATCAGACTTTAGTTCCACCTGGAGTGAATCCACCAGCTACCCTGCAGTCTACAAAGTACTTCAGACTAGCTGCACCTTCACCAGCTACCCTGCAGTCTACAAAGTACTCCAGACTAGCTGCACCTCCACCAGCTACCCTGCAGTCTACAAAGTACTTCAGACTAGCTGCACCTCCACCAGCTACCCTGCAGTCTACAAAGTACTTCAGACTAGCTGCACCTCCACCAGCTACCCTGCAGTCTACAAAATACTTCAGACTAGCAGCACCTCCACCAGCTACCCTGCAGTCTACAAAGTACTTCAGACTAGCTGCACCTCCACCAGCTACCCTGCAGTCTACAAAGTACTTCAGACTAGCTGCACCTCCACCAGCTACCCTGCAGTCTACAAAGTACTCCAGACTAGCTGCTCCTCCACCAGCTACCCTGCAGTCTACAAAGTACTTCAGACTAGCTGCACCTCCACCAGCTACCCTGCAGTCTACAAAGTACTTCAGACTAGCTGCACCTCCACCATGAGGACTTTTACTGGAACAGAGTATTCCTACACTCTGGTACTTCTACTTTTACTAAGTACAAGATCTGAGTACTTCTACTTTTACTCAAGTACAAGATCTGAGTACTTCTACTTTTACTCAAGAACAAGATCTGAGTACTTCTACTTTTACTCAAGATCTGAGTACTTCTACTTTTACTCAAGACCTGAGTACTTTTACTCAACTACAAGACCTGAGTACTTTTACTCAAGTACAAGATCTGAGTACTTCTATTTGTACTCAAGTACAATATCTGAGTACCTCTATTTGTACTCAAGTACAAGATCTGAGTACTTCTATTTTCACTCAAGTACAAGATCTGAGTACTTCTACTTTTACTCAAGTACAAGATCTGAGTACTTCTATTTTCACTCAAGTACAACATCTGAGTACTTCTACTTTTACTCAAGTACAACATCTGAGTACTTCTACTTTTACTCAAGTACAAGATCTGAGTACTTCTATTTTCACTCAAGTACAACATCTGAGTACTTCTACTTTTACTCAAGTACAACATCTGAGTACTTCTACTTTTACTCAAGTACAAGATCTGAGTACTTCTATTTTCACTCAAGAACAACATCTGAGTACTTCTACTTTTACTCAAGTACAAGATCTGAGTACTTCTATTTTCACTCAAGAACAACATCTGAGTACTTCTACTTTTACTCAAGTACAAGATCTGAGTACTTCTACTTTTACTCAAGTACAAGATCTGAGTACTTCTATTTTCACTCAAGAACAACATCTGAGTACTTCTACTTTTACTCAAGTACAAGATCTGAGTACTTCTACTTTTACTCAAGTACAAGATCTGAGTACTTCTATTTTTACTCAAGTACAACATCTGAGTACTTCTACTTTTACTCAAGTACAAGATCTGAGTACTTCTACTTTTACTCAAGAACAACATCTGAGTACTTCTACTTTTACTCAAGTACAAGATCTGAGTACTTCTATTTTTACTCAAGTACAACATCTGAGTACTTCTACTTTTACTCAAGTACAAGATCTGAGTACTTCTACTTTTACTCAAGAACAACATCTGAGTACTTCTACTTTTACTCAAGTACAACATCTGAGTACTTCTACTTTTACTCAAGTACAAGATCTGAGTACTTCTACTTTTACTCAAGAACAAGATCTGAGTACTTCTACTTTTACTCAAGAACAACATCTGAGTACTTCTACTTTTACTCAACATCTGAGTACTTATATTTTCACTCAAGTACAAGATCTGAGTACTTGTACTTTTACTCAACATCTGAGTACTTATATTTTCACTCAAGTACAAGATCTGAGTACTTGTACTTTTACTCAACATCTGAGTACCTCTCCCACCTCTGATGTTTACTATGTGAACCCTGTCGTTATCTCTGCGGATGATCGTTGCCTCGGTACAAGTTGTACAGTAACAGAACCGGTTAGTCCCAGCTGTCTCTCTCACACAGCTGCTCTGTTAGCTTCTACAATCCAGAGCTAACTCTTATTATTATTATGTTCTCCCTCTATGCCCATAACTGTCACAGAGTGTCAGAGTTGACGTTACAACTTGTCAACAAGCGTCCGTGGCTAGCTGGCATGCTAACAGACAGGTAGCGGAGAGGGTAACACACCTGGTACTCCATGCCGGGGATGTGAGGAGCCGTCTTGGTGCTGAAGTCCCTGAATCTGACAGAAAGGCCCGCGGAAAAAACAGCACGGCCAATCCCTCTTTGCGAGCCGCGCGGCAAACACGGAGCCCCGCCGCCACGCGCTCCACATGCACACCATCATGGGCGAGCTGTCACAGGAAGCCAAGACCAAATATGGGAGGTCCCTTTCACATGAGCAGTGACAGTCTCCTTGGGTTGAGGCGGTTGGCATCAAGACGTTGCATCACCGCCCCCTGCTGGATACATGCTGAACTGACAGAAAATAAAAACGTAGAAAGAAAGCGAGGCTAATTTAACTTAAATTGGGTTGAAAATCTGCAGTGTTGTCAAGCATTTAAAGAATAACTAAAACAACATGGTTTACTTTCTTCTTGTAAATTACATATTTAAAGGAATTTTCAATATCAAGTTTAAATGTGTCTTTCTTTGTCTAGCTTATCTAAAACATGTTATACATCGTATTGTGTGTGGTTCATGTCCTTCCTAATGACGCAATGTATATATACTTGCTGCCCTTTATTGTTTTAATATTTATTTTATTACTTTTATACCTTTTTTCCACCTTTAAAGTGGCCTGAACTGACTGTTTCTGCACTGCTGTAGTACCACCGTTTGGCCACTACGGACGTTTACACGGACTTCCGGCGCACTTCCCGGGATTTGGAGATCAAACCCTCGTGTTGTATTGTGGGAAGAAGTTCTGCCCCTAACAATCATGGCGGACGCTTTTGGAGACGGTTTGTTCAGCGTGTTTGACGATGAACAACAAACTACCACAAGCAAAAAGATACCCGCTTCTCTGACTGCAGAAATCGGGTAAAGGCTTGTGTTTTGTTGCATATTTAAAGTTTGAAATCCGGAGGTTAGATTGTATAGAGAAACCTGAACGTAGCAATAACTATGCTAACAAGCTAATGTTGCTAATTGCGAATGAACACTGACATTAAACACGTGTTAAGGGCTTTCTGACATTGTGTTTGATTGTTATTGGTTTGTTGTGTGTAACATTAACGCCGTATGTGCGCAATCTAAGAAGGTACTCGCCACAAGAGTCTAGCTAGCTCAACTGCTTCATGGCTTATGTTTTGCTTCTCATCTTTACTGAACAATTATTCTAATACATCAGAACAAGTCATCAGTTTCATTTCATTAATTCGAAGGGGATCGGGCTTTGATTATGAACACACGTCTTTGCACCATTTAATTATTTGCTCTGTATACTTTTAATGTCGTGAAGAAAAGCAATACATACTGGAGAAATGTTGAGCCATATTTGTGTATGACATATTTATGCTAACATCTACAACTGTAATGTTTCTATAGTCCAATGTGCAGAGGTGGGAGAAGTACTCAGACCTTGTACTTGAGTAAAAGTAGAAGTACTCAGACCTTGTACTTGAGTACAAGTAGAAGTACTCAGGTCTTGTTCTTTAGTGAAAGTAGAAGTACTCAGATCTTGTACTTGAGTACAAGTAGAAGTACTCAGATCTTGTTCTTTAGTGAAAGTAGAAGTACTCAGATCTTGTACTTGAGTAAAAGTAGAAGTACTCAGATCTTGTTCTTGAGTAAAGTAGAAGTACTCAGATCTTGTACTTAGTAAAAGTAGAAGTACTCAGATCTTGTTCTTTAGTAAAAGTAGAAGTACTCAGATCTTGTTCTTGAGTAAAAGTAGAAGTACTCAGATCTTGTTCTTGAGTACAAAGTAGAAGTACTCAGATCTTGTACTTAGTAAAAGTAGAAGTACTCAGATCTTGTACTTAGTAAAAGTAGAAGTACTCAGATCTTGTTCTTTAGTAAAAGTAGAAGTACTCAGATATTGTACTTGAGTGAAAAGTAGAAGTACTCAGATATTGTACTTGAGTGAAAGTAGAAGTACTCAGATCTTGTACTTAGTAAAAGTAGAAGTACTCAGATCTTGTTCTTGAGTAAAAGTAGAAGTACTCAGGTCTTGTACTTGAGTGAAAGTAGAAGTACTCTGATCTTGTACTTAGTAAAAGTAGAAGTACTCAGATCTTGTTCTTGAGTAGAAGTAGAAGTACTCAGGTCTTGTACTTGAGTAAAAGTAGAAGTACTCAGATCTTGTACTTGAGTGAAAGTAGAAGTACTCAGATCTTGTTCTTGAGTACAAGTAGAAGTACTCAGATCTTGTACTTAGTAAAAGTAGAAGTACTCAGATCTTGTACTTAGTAAAAGTAGAAGTACTCAGATCTTGTTCTTTAGTAAAAGTAGAAGTACTCTGATCTTGTACTTAGTAAAAGTAGAAGTACTCAGATCTTGTTCTTTAGTAAAAGTAGAAGTACTCAGATATTGTACTTGAGTGAAAGTAGAAGTACTCAGATATTGTACTTAGTAAAAGTAGAAGTACTCAGATCTTGTTCTTGAGTAAAAGTAGAAGTACTCAGGTCTTGTACTTGAGTGAAAGTAGAAGTACTCAGATCTTGTACTTGAGTAAAGTAGAAGTACTCAGATCTTGTACTTGAGTAAAGTAGAAGTACCAGAGTGTAGGAATACTCTGTTACAGTAAAAGTATTCAAAATGTCCCCTCAAGTGAAAGTAGAAAGTATTCTCATCTAAATATAGTAAAGACAGTGAAAGTAGTCGTTGTGCAGATTGGTCCATTTCAGAATAATATATATGATATGTTTTATAATGATTGATCATGAAAGTGTTCTCAGAGCTGGTGGAGGTGCAGCTAGTCTGAAGTACTTTGTAGACTGCAGGGTAGCTGGTGAAGGTGCAGCTAGTCTGAAGTACTTTGTAGACTGCAGGGTAGCTGGTGGAGGTGCAGCTAGTCTGAAGTACTTTGTAGACTGCAGGGTAGCTGGTGAAGGTGCAGCTAGTCTGAAGTACTTTGTAGACTGCAGGGTAGCTGGTGAAGGTGCAGCTAGTCTGAAGTACTTTGTAGACTGCAGGGTAGCTGGTGAAGGAGCAGCTAGTCTGAAGTACTTTGTAGACTGCAGGGTAGCTGGTGGAGGAGCAGCTAGTCTGAAGTACTTTGTAGACTGCAGGGTAGCTGGTGGAGGTGCAGCTAGTCTGAAGTACTTTGTAGACTGCAGGGTAGCTGGTGGAGGTGCAGCTAGTCTGAAGTACTTTGTAGACTGCAGGGTAGCTGGTGGAGGTGCAGCTAGTCTGAAGTACTTTGTAGACTGCAGGGTAGCTGGTGGAGGTGCAGCTAGTCTGAAGTACTTTGTAGACTGCAGGTAGCTGGTGGAGGTGCAGCTAGTCTGAAGTACTTTGTAGACTGCAGGGTAGCTGGTGGAGGTGCAGCTAGTCTGAAGTACTTTGTAGACTGCAGGGTAGCTGGTGAAGGAGCAGCTAGTCTGAAGTACTTTGTAGACTGCAGGGTAGCTGGTGGAGGTGCAGCTAGTCTGAAGTACTTTGTAGACTGCAGGGTAGCTGGTGGAGGAGCAGCTAGTCTGAAGTACTTTGTAGACTGCAGGGTAGCTGGTGAAGGAGCAGCTAGTCTGAAGTACTTTGTAGACTGCAGGGTAGCTGGTGAAGGAGCAGCTAGTCTGAAGTACTTTGTAGACTGCAGGGTAGCTGGTGAAGGAGCAGCTAGTCTGAAGTACTTTGTAGACTGCAGGGTAGCTGGTGGAGGAGCAGCTAGTCTGAAGTACTTTGTAGACTGCAGGGTAGCTGGTGGAGGTGCAGCTAGTCTGAAGTACTTTGTAGACTGCAGGGTAGCTGGTGGAGGAGCAGCTAGTCTGAAGTACTTTGTAGACTGCAGGGTAGCTGGTGGAGGAGCAGCTAGTCTGAAGTACTTTGTAGACTGCAGGGTAGCTGGTGGAGGTGCAGCTAGTCTGAAGTACTTTGTAGACTGCAGGGTAGCTGGTGGAGGAGCAGCTAGTCTGAAGTACTTTGTAGACTGCAGGGTAGCTGGTGGAGGAGCAGCTAGTCTGAAGTACTTTGTAGACTGCAGGGTAGCTGGTGGAGGTGCAGCTAGTCTGAAGTACTTTGTAGACTGCAGGGTAGCTGGTGGAGGAGCAGCTAGTCTGAAGTACTTTGTAGACTGCAGGGTAGCTGGTGGAGGTGCAGCTAGTCTGAAGTACTTTGTAGACTGCAGGGTAGCTGGTGGAGGTGCAGCTAGTCTGAAGTACTTTGTAGACTGCAGGGTAGCTGGTGGAGGAGCAGCTAGTCTGAAGTACTTTGTAGACTGCAGGGTAGCTGGTGAAGGAGCAGCTAGTCTGAAGTACTTTGTAGACTGCAGGGTAGCTGGTGAAGGAGCAGCTAGTCTGAAGTACTTTGTAGACTGCAGGGTAGCTGGTGGAGGAGCAGCTAGTCTGAAGTACTTTGTAGACTGCAGGGTAGCTGGTGAAGGAGCAGCTAGTCTGAAGTACTTTGTAGACTGCAGGGTAGCTGGTGAAGGAGCAGCTAGTCTGAAGTACTTTGTAGACTGCAGGGTAGCTGGTGAAGGAGCAGCTAGTCTGAAGTACTTTGTAGACTGCAGGGTAGCTGGTGGAGGTGCAGCTAGTCTGAAGTACTTTGTAGACTGCAGGGTAGCTGGTGAAGGAGCAGCTAGTCTGAAGTACTTTGTAGACTGCAGGGTAGCTGGTGAAGGTGCAGCTAGTCTGAAGTACTTTGTAGACTGCAGGGTAGCTGGTGGAGGAGCAGCTAGTCTGAAGTACTTTGTAGACTGCAGGGTAGCTGGTGGAGGAGCAGCTAGTCTGAAGTACTTTGTAGACTGCAGGGTAGCTGGTGGAGGTGCAGCTAGTCTGAAGTACTTTGTAGACTGCAGGGTAGCTGGTGGAGGAGCAGCTAGTCTGAAGTACTTTGTAGACTGCAGGGTAGCTGGTGGAGGAGCAGCTAGTCTGAAGTACTTTGTAGACTGCAGGGTAGCTGGTGGAGGAGCAGCTAGTCTGAAGTACTTTGTAGACTGCAGGGTAGCTGGTGGAGGAGCAGCTAGTCTGAAGTACTTTGTAGACTGCAGGGTAGCTGGTGGAGGTGCAGCTAGTCTGAAGTACTTTGTAGACTGCAGGGTAGCTGGTGGAGGAGCAGCTAGTCTGAAGTACTTTGTAGACTGCAGGGTAGCTGGTGGAGGTGCAGCTAGTCTGAAGTACTTTGTAGACTGCAGGGTAGCTGGTGGAGGTGCAGCTAGTCTGAAGTACTTTGTAGACTGCAGGGTAGCTGGTGGAGGAGCAGCTAGTCTGAAGTACTTTGTAGACTGCAGGGTAGCTGGTGGAGGTGCAGCTAGTCTGAAGTACTTTGTAGACTGCAGGGTAGCTGGTGGAGGAGCAGCTAGTCTGAAGTACTTTGTAGACTGCAGGGTAGCTGGTGGAGGAGCAGCTAGTCTGAAGTACTTTGTAGACTGCAGGGTAGCTGGTGAAGGTGCAGCTAGTCTGAAGTACTTTGTAGACTGCAGGGTAGCTGGTGGATTTACTCCAGGTGGAACTAAAAGTCTGATTCAACACTTGGTTAGATTTCACATCATTCATCCCCATCTGAGAAGTAACTGTGGAGTAGAAGTACATGTAGTGGAGTAGAAGTACACAGCAGCATAACATGGAAATACTCAAGTAAAGTACCTCAAAATTGTACTTGAGTAAATGTACTTTACACCAATGTTTTCCTGTAGTATATTTCTATGTCTGTTGCTTACTGAGGTTGTGTATCGCAGAGTATTCAGTATTTTCTTTATATTATGTATTATTTTTAGATACTCTGGTGATATATGTATTTTTCTCACGTGAATATGTCTGAATGTGCGTCTGTGTTGTGTTCGAGTGCACGTCAGCTAACAGCAGTACGCGTGTTTGTTTTTCCTCTTCAACAGGAAAGTTATTACTAAAAATGGCGCCGATAAAGATGCGGCTTCTCCTGCCGTCAAGAGGGAGGCCGACAGCGACGGGGGAGAGGAGGTGCTGTTCGGGAAGAAGGCTCGACACGAGGCCATCTGTGCGAACGACCTGAAGTGAGATCAATGCAGCTTCACGCCTTGTTTCTGTAAATCAGGGGTGTCCAAACTACGGCCCGGGGGCCAAATGCGGCTCGCGGACCATTTTGAATCGGCCCTCGGCAAATGAAAAAACTACAATGGAATATGGCTCACAAATGAAACTTGTGCTTGTCTTATATTGTACTTCTTAAATGTATATATTGCACAGTATTCGTGTGTTAATAAGGCCACTGAACATTTTCTAACATATCTTAGGCTGGAGCCGCACGAGGACGATAACGCAAACGGCCCGAAATCGATATCAAAAAAAGTCTTCCGTCCACACCAGAACCGTGTCCGTTCACACGAGAGCGCTGGAGACGCTGTAGTGCATATGCCGGGCCTGTAAGTGGCGCTGTAGTCCTGCCACAACAGCAGCGAAGAAGACTTCCCGCGCATGGTTGCCATGGTTGCCCTTCTGTTTATTCTCCGCTGTGGCTCTTTTTCTCCGTCCCCTGTTCATCTCTCCGGTGGTCCCGCAGCAGATGACGAACACCCGCCTCTCCCGAGGGACGAGGGGGCCTGCGGCGGAGTTTCAGTTAGATTTGTTTTCGCCGGTCAGCATGTCCGTTAACGTTTCAATCTTCCGGACAAAATTAGAAACGTGCCGGTCAAACGTCTTCTTTGTTATTTATGGAGCTTTAAAACAAGTCGATAACGACTCTATATAATCATAATGATAAAAACCGGAGCCTCTCTTTTCCTCCCCCTCCCCTGACCGCCCAGCAGCTGATCTCTGAGCGGGAGAGGCGGGGCTATTGCGTCATCGTTATCAGGGCATGATCGTATAGGGCGTACACACGGAGCCGTTTGCCCCCCAGAGCGCTTCGTCCGCAGATCTACCCGCCTTGGGACCCGTTATCGTTTTATGCGTTCCATGGCGGCCTCGTGTGGACGCACCGTCGATATGAAAAACGTTTGGACCCCCCTGATCTAAAGCTTTACTGCTACTTATCTCAGAGGGAAATACTGCACGTATTCACCCTCTGAGATATCCATTCATTATTATGCATTATATCCGTATTCTGTATATTTGATCACGTTTAGATACTCCTCCTCCGAAGAAAGGTATTTTTTACTTAATACTTTTGTAATTCCCGAAGATCGACGGTCAAAATACTCAGAGCTTGTACTTGAGTAAAAGTAGAAGTACTCAGATCTTGTACTTGAGTAAAAGTAGAAGTACTCAGATCTTGTACTTGAGTAAAAGTAGAAGTACTCAGATCTTGTACTTGAGTAAAAGTAGAAGTACTCAGATCTTGTACTTGAGTAAAAGTAGAAGTACTCAGATCTTGTACTTGAGTAAAAGTAGAAGTACTCAGGTCTTGTACTTGAGTAAAAGTAGAAGTACTCAGATCTTGTACTTGAGTAAAAGTAGAAGTACTCAGATCTTGTACTTGAGTAAAAGTAGAAGTACTCAGGTCTTGTACTTGAGTAAAAGTAGAAGTACTCAGATCTTGTACTTGAGTAAAAGTAGAAGTACTCAGATCTTGTACTTGAGTAAAAGTAGAAGTACTCAGATCTTGTACTTAGTAAAAATAGAAGTACTCTGATCTTGTACTTGAGTAAAAGTAGAAGTACTCAGATCTAGTACTTGAGTAAAGTAGAAGTACCAGAGTGTAGGAATACTCTGTTACAGTAAAAGTATTCAAAATGTTCCTCAAGTGAAAGTAGAAAGTATTCTCATCTAAATATAGTAAAGACAGTGAAAGTAGTCGTTGTGCAGATTGGTCCATTTCAGAATAATATATATGATATGTTTTATAATGATTGATCATGAAAGTGTTCTCAAAGCTGGTGGAGGTGCAGCTAGTCTGAAGTACTTTGTAGACTGCAGGGTAGCTGGTGGAGGTGCAGCTAGTCTGAAGTACTTTGTAGACTGCAGGGTAGCTGGTGGAGGTGCAGCTAGTCTGAAGTACTTTGTAGACTGCAGGGTAGCTGGTGGAGGTGCAGCTAGTCTGAAGTACTTTGTAGACTGCAGGGTAGCTGGTGGAGGTGCAGCTAGTCTGAAGTACTTTGTAGACTGCAGGGTAGCTGGTGGAGGTGCAGCTAGTCTGAAGTACTTTGTAGACTGCAGGGTAGCTGGTGAAGGTGCAGCTAGTCTGAAGTACTTTGTAGACTGCAGGGTAGCTGGTGGAGGAGCAGCTAATCTGAAGTACTTTGTAGACTGCAGGGTAGCTGGTGGAGGAGCAGCTAGTCTGAAGTACTTTGTAGACTGCAGGGTAGCTGGTGGAGGTGCAGCTAATCTGAAGTACTTTGTAGACTGCAGGGTAGCTGGTGAAGGTGCAGCTAGTCTGAAGTACTTTGTAGACTGCAGGGTAGCTGGTGGAGGAGCAGCTAGTCTGAAGTACTTTGTAGACTGCAGGGTAGCTAAAAACAATTGTGTTTTTGCGAGGGATGCCGAGAGTGAATATCGGCCGATCGATCGGAGCGCCCCTAATTTTTGCTCACGCTAACATTTGAATGTCCGACACGACTTCAAAGAATAGAGGCTAATACACCGGCTCAGCAATAAACAATTCCCCTTTAATATCTTTGTTAGAAACTGGTTTTCTGTGTTTTTGAAATGCTGCAGAATATGTTTTAAAGTTGTTTCTTCCCTTCAGTCTTGCAGAGTTCATGCCCCAGGTGAAGGTGGAGCAGGTGGAGACCGTGGAGGGGTGCTGTCACGAGGTAAAGGAAACTAAGCAACAGATTTGTGACGAATGAATCCAGAAAGTTGTCTGATTCATATTTATTGATGTAATCTGCGTCTCTCAGGTCGCACTGCAAGCCAACGAGGAATACAAACCGCTGAAGCCGCGAGTGGGGAAAGCAGCCAAGGTACGATGTACATTCAAATGCATCGAATACCTTTTTAAGTATTTGGATTAATAACTTTGAGCATGTCTGTCGTGGCTTCCTTCCTTCCACTCGACGCCTTAAACGGACATTTCTTAACTCGTCTTCTTTCCTTGAAATGACTTGCAGTTGAAGAGTTGCTTGGCCTCCGATGGTTTGGATGATATTATGCGATGTGTTTGCTCAAAATCAAATAACAAACTTTTACACAAGCACCAAAGAAAGGAAATTTAAAACATTAAATAACAAACAAGGCAAGGCAAGTTTATTTATATAGCACCTTTCAACACAAGGCAATTCAAAGTGCTGACACACCAACCCGATTTTGGGAGTCAGAGGCCGTCAGAGGCCGTCGGGCATTCGCGGCGCTGTAGTCAGGTTGGTGTGTCCCGAACCGTCTGCCGTGACACGCCTTGTTTGGACTGCCAGACCCGATGCATGGCCGATTCAACATGCTGAATCGGCCATGCATCGGGTCGGGCAGTCGGACCAAGCAATCACTCTGATTGGCTGTTCAGCTAGCGAATCAGTGCATGAGAAGCGAAGCGGAAATGAGGGACGTAAACAAACGATTTAAGAAGGCACACACAGACTGCTATTCATTTCCATCTCATCATGACGATCTGGAACGATGCAAACGAAGACCTGCTGATCACCTCGATCCAGGAGAGGCCAGCTCTGTGTGATATTACGGAGAAAAGATACTCTTCTTCTTCTTCTCTGTCTTCCGGTTGTTGGCTCTTTTGAATGACGAGTACACACTACCGCCGCCTGCTGGTAAGGAGAGTTATTGCCACTCACGCACTGAAGTCGGTGCGGTGTGTTCCCGTGCGACACGTGGCCAAGACGCAGGAGAACACGGCCAGGCAACAGCCGACTTCATCGTCGGCTGGTCCTCTGGTGACTGCTCGGCGTGTCCGGGCCTTAAGATGTGAACAGTTCAATTCTCTAGAAGGGACTTTTATATATTTTTGTTTTTAGTATTTGTGATTTCGATGCCCCCCTGGTTTGAATACGTTGCAGGTACCAGTGTGAGAAAAAGTTTTTAGTGAGTACTTGTCCATGGACAAGTGAGTTTGGCAATGTACTTGTCCGAATACATTTTTCACTTGTCCAGAATGGACAAAAATTGGGGCCACTGGAATCTTCTTCTTCGTCATCGTATTTTACATTTTCCCACGGTTTTTACAACACCGCTAACGTAAGTGAGCGGTAAGATTTTACTGCATCACACATAGTGTTGGGTATATCGTTTGGATTTTAACGATTCCGGTTCTGCTTTTCGATTCCGGTTATTTCCGGTTCTTTGAGAGGGTAAAAATAAGTCCCATGACAAACTGGGAGAAAAATATATTTATGAAAACATTAAGTCAAATCTGTATTCCTATTTACAAATCACTTCATACTGTTTAATTTATTTCGGTTATTGAAGATAATTATATAAAAATAATCTCTGCATTATTTAGTTAGTTCTAAATGGTGCAGTTTGAGAATGTACAGTTGACCCAGTCTCCTCTGATGTTACACTGCAATCTGCCTGTGAGACACAGTCCAACCACACATCTCCTAATAATAATAATAATAATAATAATAATAATAATAATACATTATTATTATCTCAAAAAGAGAGATGCTAACAAATAATCTAGGAAGTTTAACCACTTGGATTAAACCGCAGGTGACAAGTCTCCGTGTCATCCTGGACTCAGATTTGAACTTCAACGCCCATTTAAACAAAGTGACCAAAATAGCTTTCTTTCATCTCAGAAACATAGCGAAGGTAAGACCATTCATAAATCACAATGATGCAGAGAAGCTAATTCATGCTTTTATATCTAGCCGACACGGCACTGCACTATTCACTGGTCTCACCAAGGAAGCTATTGGAAGACTCCAGCTCATTGAAAACTCTGCAGCTAGACTACTGACGAACACCAGAAGGAGGGAACACGTTAGTCCCGTCTCAGCTACTCTACACTGGCTTCCTGTAACTTTCAGAACTGGTTTGAAGGTGCTTCTCCTCACATACAAAGCTCTAAATGGACAAGGACCCAGCTACATGGCTGACTCTCTGATGAACTGCACACCCGCCAGAACACTGCGATCATCAGATGCCGGTCTGTTAGAGGTCACCAGAAAGAGTCATAAGAAGATCGGTGATGCAGCCTTTGTAAACTACGCCCCAAAACATGTTACCCAACAATATCAGGGAAGCCAATACGTTAGGCATTTTTAAAAGGCTCTTTACCAAAGCATTTTACAGATGTTACACTATTACACTGCACTATTCTGTGATTGACATTGCACTATTTCTCTGTTTTATTCCCCATGTTTTTATTTTTAATCATTTGATGCTTTGCTCTTGCTGCTTGTTTTGCACTGATTTTATCTCTTATTTGTTACTGATGTAAAGAACTTTGAAGGTCTGCAACCCCCTGTATGAAAGGTGCTATACAAATAAAGTTATTATATTTATAGCCTATAGGCATAGCGCTTTTCTACAACTCAAAGACGCTTGCACGCTTACACATGTCCTGCATACACAACACACAGCTGCTCACTGTTTGTACAAGTAAATAAATAGTATTTTCATTTCAAAAATGTACTTTCTATACCCTGCTTCATAAACAATACTGACATCCCTGCTCCTCCGAGTCTGGGGGTCCGGGGATGTGAGGACAGCGCGAGGACACAGGCAGGCTGCTTCACTTCATAAAGGAAATGGTGGTCCATATTAACAACACAGGAGCTAAAACGCTTAATAACCTTCATTACGTGTTAGAGGAAGAACATACGAAAGTTTGACAAAGATGAGGCTGTCAAACGGACAGCGGATCCGCTGTGTGTAGAGAGAGAGAGAGAGAGACGCTGAGCTGCAGCGATCAGCTGATACGGAGCATAGAGAGAGAGAGCTGCAGTCCGCGGGGCTCGGCCTCGCCTCCTGTCCTCACAACTCTTCTTAATCCCGGGACCGGACAATTGTTATTTGTTCCTACTCGGAACCGAGTTTTGCTTCCCAACCCGGCCACTGTGCTGCACTTCCCGCCCGCTCCGCCCCGCCCCCGTCTAACTGTACAGAAAGCGGCGAGATGCATTTCCTTAGGAATCGACAAGCAGAACCGAAACTAACACTTCTAAACGAACAATGGCGGACACGGACAATTTGCGAATGAGTTCTGCCTTTTGTAAACTGAATGTATCAATAATTTGTCAATAAATCGGGCGAAAAACGTCACTTGTCCGCCAGACAAGTCAATTGAAAGATCTACTTGTCCGATATTGTAAATAACACGTCCCGGACGGTGGGACGTGTACTTTTTCGCACACTGGGTACACCCCATACCCCTGTTCGTGTTTATGTTCTTTCTATATGTTATAGCATGTTTGACGGTCAGTGAGGCCTGCATCTGTATTATCCCCAAATATGCACGTTTTGATTTGTGATTTTACTGTTAACTGCAGAAGGCTTACAGAGGCAAAAAGTCTTAAGTCTGGATTTAAATGTACCGTACTTGTCGGACTACAAAGCGCACCGTCATATGAGCCGCAGCAGCTAAACTGTCCGTCTGTCTCGCTCTCGTTCCGTCTCTCGGTTTCACTTTGGCGCGCTACCTGTCTCGCTCTTTTCCGGCCTCCAGCTTTTCCTGCTGGAGCCCGCCGCTTAAAGGTGGCGGGCGCGGAGCGGTCCTAGAGCCCGTAGCGTTAAAGGTGGTTAATTGTACCTGTAAAATCCATAGATGTAGGAGGTCCCCTAGTGGCCGTTAGCTGTACGAAGAAAATGGGGGGGGAAAGTCGCGGCTTATAGTCCGAAAAGTACAGAAGACAGAGTTGCAGGTTTCTTAACTTAAGTATTCTGTCTTGCTTGATAATGCTTATAACTTAAAGGGTCGTTAGAAACTGTTCCTCCACGCCTCTTCCTCGCAGGTTGCTGCCCATCGCTCACTTTAGAGAGCAGGCACCGTGGGAATTGTAGTCCTTTTATAGTGTGTTGACGACAGGCGGTCACGATTAGGTGAAACCCTAACCACGTCTTCCTCGTCTTGCAGGAGTACCCCTTTGTTCTGGATCCCTTCCAGCGCGAGGCCCTGCTGTGCATCGACAACAACCAGTCTGTGCTGGTGTCGGCTCACACCTCGGCTGGAAAGACCGTCTGTGCCGAGTGAGTGTTGAGCGTTCTTAAGCCGCGTTGCGACTACAGGTTTCAGTTTAGCAGACACGTTGGCATTTCTTAGGAAGGGTGTCATAACGGTGAAAAGGGAGTTCGGGTCAAAGGTAAGGTTGCTGCAACACAAAGGGCAGCAGGGTCTGCGGCAAGGATTCGTATTGAAACGTATAATTCAAATGTATTAGCATATCAATGTGTATATTAGGGCTTGCAGGAATAAACAACTATGACCGTGTTACAGTAAGGACACTAGATATTGTTTCTTACTCCCACGGTCGCCGGTAGAAGCAGCCGCTGTCGTTTAATTAAAAATATTCCGTTGAGTTTTTGGCGAGGAATGCAGGAAACTATTTCCCGACTTTATTGGGGTTATTTTGCTCAGAACTTTTCCTGCTGTTGATGATTCTCACGCACAAATCTCAATGTTCGTATTTATTTTATTGCTGGGCAAATGTATGTGTTCATGGCTTCTCCGTGTCCATATAGTGGTTACGTCCAAGTGTGTGTTTTAAGGTTATATGTATAGTTCAAGTTCTTGCCTTTAGCATCCTTTTTTTAACGCTAAATTGTTTCTTAAAAATACTTATTTATTGTCCTTATATATTCCTTTTTTATGTACCTACTTTGCAACTAATTTTTTTATATTGCAAACTTAAAAAGGTCTTAAAAATGATTTAGAAGGTCTTAACAATGATGGGGTTTGAAAGGTACTTCTGTGCTGCGATCGCGTCTAAATGTGTTGTGGGGGAAATGGCCGGGCTGCAAAGTAACCAGTCCGGTAAGAGCCCTTCAGTTCCCTCCAACAATCTGCATTAATTAAATCAACATGGAAGCAGTACTCACTAACTTTGTTTCCTCGTGCGGCTTAACAGAGAACACGCAGCAGCTAGTAACCTAGCAACCAAGCTTCAGCTAGCGGCAGTGAGAAATTAGGTGTCTTTGAATCTACTTACAAATACATATGGGGAAGTTTAAGTTCAACCGTATTTGGTTAGAACACATCGAATGTAGTGCTTGGTTGAACCCAGTGGAGGGGAACGTGTTTGAAGCCCGCTGCACCTTTTGCAACACAATTAGCTTTGTTTTGCTAATGTAGCGTTAGCTCCCGCAACGACACCGGGGGACCTCCGGGCGACGCTTGGGTCAACCCTAAAAGCGGAGGGGCTGTGGACGCTAAACACCAATCATACAACAGCATGAATACAGCAGACCTCACACACACACACACACACTTTTTGTTTAACACAGTTCTGTGTACTGTTATGTTCAGTCATCGTTCTGATGTTGAACATGAATACATTTACTTTGCAAGTAGTTATGGGACGTAGGCTATTTCTTCTTTCCTAGCAATTTTCCCTCCGTACTTTCGTGCTGTGAAATAGGTCTTACATTCTATTCAAAGTGGTCTTAAAAAGTCTTACATTTGAGGTGGTGCTGCAGGAACCCTGAAGTGTTGTATTGTCATTTCGTAATGGCTTTTTAGTTTTTACTGTCTTGCTGTTTCTTGCCAAGGGGGTTTCTCCTAAATAGCTACATTCAGTGAATCCCTCTCCCCTCGCAGATACGCCATCGCCCTGGCGCTCCGGGAGAAGCAGAGGGTGATCTTCACCAGCCCCATCAAAGCGCTCTCCAACCAGAAATACAGAGAGATGTACGAGGAGTTCCAGGATGTCGGTCTGATGACGGGAGACGTCACCATCAACCCCACCGCCTCCTGCCTCGTCATGACGACCGAGGTGAGACGACGTGGAGATATGAACACATTTCCTAAACCTTCTGAGTCAATGCGTTGAGCAAAGAATCAGCAAATTAATAGCCATTAAATGTACAGGCTGTTCATTTCTTTGCTCGTGGATAAACTTACAAAATCTGCACGGGATCAAATACTTACTTCCTCCACTGCATATTTAGACCCTCCGGAAACACGCGGGCTGAAATCCTTTATGAGATTAAACATGCGGGGTTTATGTGATTTTATGCGGGAAGTTGCGAAAAATAATAGTTGTTTTTTTAAAATATAGGGCCGTCTTATTTATTCTCTCTCACACAATCTGCCACTATTCAACTAAACACATTCAATGGTTATCTATTGTAAAAGCAATTGGGCTATTTTAATCACTCTCACACACACACACACACACACTCTCACACAGGCACGCACACACACTCTCACACACACACTCACACACACACTCTCTCTCACACTCTCTCTCCCACACACTCTCTCTCTCACACACACACTCTCTCTCTCACACACACACTCTCTCTCTCACACTCACTCACTCTCTCTCTCTCACACACACACTCTCTCTCACACACACACTCACACTCTCTCACACACTCTCTCTCACACACTCACTCACTCTCTCTCTCTCTCACACACTCTCTCTCACACACACACACACTCTCTCTCTCACTCACACACACACACACACACACACACTTCTCCGCCTCGTTCTGTTTTCATTTACTCGTTCGTTATCTGACCAGCTTCAATCTTGGCTCCTCACCTCGTTTCTTGTAGCCCTCGAAAGGGTTTTGGAGGTCGATGCCTCGGTGAACGTGAGTTGTTTGGCTTTCTTGTCCGAGCAGCAGAAAGCATTCGAATGTTTGAGTGAATCAAAGCGGGTCGTCACCGTCAATGTTCTCTAATGCTCCAACATACAGTCGCACGGGATGCAGAATAGTTTCCCCCCACTTTCGTGCGAGACATCGGGAACTGCTTTGCCCGGTCTTTAGCAGACATGTTCGTCGGTAAATGAGATGGATTAGATTTGTTCATCTTGGTGTTGTCTCTCGAGCTCCACACGTTCACTCTACGGTGGTGTTTACCTTCTGTGATGCGCGAGCTGATGGCGTCGCGTCATCATCATCACTTCACGTCAAGACGAGTTGACTTTTTTTTGCTCAACTTTGTGTGAAAAATGCGGGGATTGTGCTGCCGTTTGATAAATATGCGGCCTTTTGATAATTATGCAGCCTTTTGATAATTATGCGGCCGTTTGATAAATATGCGGCCGTTTGATAAATATGCGGCCTTTTGATAATTATGCGGCCATTTGATAAATATGCGGCCTTTGATAATTATGCGGCCTTTTGATAAATATGCGGCCGTTTGATAAATATGCGGCCGTTTGATAAATATGCGGCCGTTTTGATAAATATGCGGCCGTTTGATAAATATGCAGCCTTTTGATAATTATGCACCCTTTTGATAATTATGCAGCCTATTGATAATTGTGCGGCCGTTTGATAATTATGCGGCCGTTTGATACATATGCGGCCGTTTGATACATATGCGGCCGTTTGATACATATGCGGCCGTTTGATACATATGCGGCCGTTTGATAATTATGCGGCCGTTTGATAAATATGCGGCCGTTTGATAAATATGCACCCTTTTGATAAATATGCACCCTTTTGATAAATATGCGGCCGTTTGATAAATATGCGGCCGTTTGATAAATATGCAGCCTTTTGATAATTATGCACCCTATTGATAAATATGCACCCTTTTGATAAATATGCGGCCGTTTGATAAATATGCACCCTTTTGATAATTATGCGGCCGTTTGATAAATATGCGGCCGTTTGATAAATATGCAGCCTTTTGATAATTATGCAGCCTATTGATAATTATGCGGCCGTTTGATAATTATGCGGCCGTTTGATACATATGCGGCCGTTTGATACATATGCGGCCGTTTGATACATATGCGGCCGTTTGATAATTATGCGGCCGTTTGATACATATGCGGCCGTTTGATAATTATGCGGCCGTTTGATAAATATGCACCCTTTTGATAAATATGCACCCTTTTGATAAATATGCACCCTTTTGATAAATATGCACCCTTTTGATAAATATGCGGCCGTTTGATAAATATGCAGCCTTTTGATAATTATGCACCCTATTGATAATTGTGCGGCCGTTTGATAAATATGCGGCCGTTTGATAATTATGCGGTCTTTTGATAAATGTGCGGCCGTTTTGATAAATATGCGGCCTTTTGATAATTATGCGGCCGTTTTGATAAATATGCGGCCGTTTGATAAATATGCGGCCGTTTGATAATTATGCGGCGTTTGATAAATATGCGCCCTTTTGATAATTATGCGGCCTTTTAAAAATCTGCGCCATTTTGCTGATTATGCGGAAAATTCTGCGATCACAGAATGACGTTTTTCTGCAGGGTCTACTTATTGAAACAACTCACTCTATTCAGCTAAGAAATCAGAGTACGATATGTATTGTGGTAATCTTGTCAAAAGCAGTAGAGTTTGGAAAATGTGGTTTTCTGACACAATGTTTTATTTCTCCCAGATCCTGAGGAGCATGCTGTACCGAGGCTCTGAGATCATGAGGGAAGTCGCCTGGGTCGTTTTTGATGAGATCCACTACATGAGAGACTTAGGTGAGGACGGGATACACACCGGCAGTTCAGTATTAGAGATTATAAAACGGATAAATGAAACCAAGCAATCGGATTGGTTCTTAGCCGTGATATAATGAGCTTATATCACGGGTAGAATTGTAGTTACGTATCCCTCCGCGTCTGAGAAAAAGCTACAACCGTTACATTGCGTCCGTTACGAAACTAACTACCAAAGCTTAACATGGAAACATTAAAGGTTAACTTTGGACCTCCGGGGTGGCCTTGCCGTGGAGCAGTGCCTGCTATCTCCAGACGACATGCAGAGCGACGTGAAGAGCAGACCAACTGGAAAGAAACGGAACAGAATGGGCAGTTGAGTGCTTTGAAGACTGGCGTCAGGATAAAGCTGCTCATAGACTTTCAAAACAGCAGCTCAATAAGAAGTCGAGAGATTTCTATGCAACTGTCAAATAATAATAGCCGAATAATCGATCAACGCTGTCTGTCTACTATGACGAATGTCGACCCTCCACTTCGCGTCGGGCCGAACAACGCCCCTTAGCTGTGATGTAATGTCCATATACCTGTCGTGAGCTATCGTTTAAAGGGCACCTATCATGCTATTTGAGGCAATAGCATAGCTCTCAGATATATATATACAAATATATAAGAACATGTCTATGAAGAGAACAGAACAGAATGGGTGAACAGATCACCCATTCTAGCCACGCCTCATGTCCCTCTATTTCACTTCCTCTTTCTAAAGTGCTGATTTGGGGACAAAGCTTTAAAGAGGAGGGGTCTGAGCTCACGCGGGACCCGGCAGCTACCGTCTAAACTAAACGCTGCCGTGATGAAACGCCATATCATGGATTATCAAGGATCTGAAACAATCTGGAGCTCAAAGGCTTTCTCTCTTGCCGGTTCTACTTCCTGCTTCTTCACACACATGCTCTCCAGCACAGGTTAGCTCTGAGTGTTAGCATGCTAATGTAAACACCGACCACATTACGTCCAAAGCAGTCGGGCATTGTTTCTGATAGCAACGTTTCTGATTGGCCCGTGGGTGTAAAGCCAATTCCCAGAATTCAAAGTACCTGCTATGAGTGTCTGCATGTTGGTCCGTACGCCTTTTACACTCTCAAATAATAATAGCACATAAAAACATTGAAAATCAGATATCTGGATTAAGCGGTTGCTTTTTCTTTGCACAGCATGAAAGAAATATGAAATGAAAGGGCTGTGATTTTCGTACTGTTTTTAGCAGAGGTTGAGTTCAATCATTCGTACGGCCCTCGGAGGATGTTGTGAAAATTGAAGTGGCCCCTTGAGAGGAAAGAGGTACATTCACAAATGCCTCTGCTTTCCGTGTGTTTCAGAGCGTGGTGTTGTCTGGGAGGAAACCATCATTCTGCTTCCTGATAACGTGCATTACGTCTTCCTGTCGGCCACCATCCCCAACGCCAAGCAGTTTGCAGAGTGGATTTGCCACCTTCACAAGCAGGTGAGATGCTTAACGAGCACATGTTACGATCACGAGGGCAATTAACATCCCTCTCGATATAAGGAGGTAGCATTTATCCATCTGGATCAGTGTTTCGCAAATGCTTTCATTCAAGAACAGAATATAAAATAACTAGAGCCGGGACTCGATTAAAAATATTAATCTAATTAATTAGAGGCTTTGTAATTAATTAATCGAAATTAATCGCATTTTTAATCAAATATACACATTTGACCTGAGAACAGGGAGAAGCAGTTTCCACATGGATGTTACTCCAGGTGGTCGACAGTCGAGTGCAGTCCAGAGAGCCAGGGAGCTGGTTATTCTCTCAGACGTGGACTGACTCATCCTGGCCCTGAAACCCAGTCGTCTGGTTGAGTGTGGGTTGGGTCAGGGTGTGGTTCCTTGCACTCGGAGTCTGGCTAACGTCCACGCTAGCTGCTACATGCTAGCTGCTACATGCTAGCTGCTACATGCTAGCTGCTACATGCTTTGCATTCAGGTGAGACTTTAGGCTTGATGTGCTGCGGCTCTTGTCGACGCTTCCGTCCGTCCGTTCTTTAAAACAAAATGTCCCATCCACGGGGCGACCAAAGCGGTCTCATCAGCTTGTTCGTTCATGTTTGACTATTGTTCCCCGTGGTTTGTTGTTGTTGTTTGAAGTCCCATGCTGAAGTCATGAACGTTAGTTGGTGCTCCAGTATAATCGGTACGCCTGAAACTCATCCAGTGAGAAACGTTCCGCTGTGCAAAAATAAGTGCGATTAAAGTGCGTTAATTTTTGTGTAATTAATTAATCTTAATTAACGCGTTAAAGTCCCGGCTCTAGAAATAATGTAAATTAAAACAAAATGAAATACGGTTTATTGGGTTGCTTACGCACTCATTGACTGCGTGTCTGTTGCCACCTATAGACAATTTGAGAAACACTTTATTTATTTATTTCAAATGGGAAATGTTACCAATACACTCACGGACCTCCAGCGGTTTGCACACCACACTTTTGAGAAACACTGGTCTATATCAGCGTTAATTTCGTCAACGAAAATAATGACGAAAAATAGGGATGCACGATACTGTTTCTTTTTTTAAACCGATACTGATAACTTCCTGCTTCTCAAGACCGATAACAATATAATATATATACCGGACTTTCCGGACTATACTGCATATAAGCCGCCGCAGCTAAACTGTCCGTCTGTCTTGCTCTCGTTCTGTCTCTCGGTTCCACTTTCACTTTGGCGCGCTACCTGTCTCGCTCTTTTCCGGCCTCCAGCTTTTCCTGCTGGAGCCCGCCGCTTAAAGGTGGCGGGCGCGGAGCGGTCCTAGAGCCCGTAGTGTTAAAGGTGGTTAATGTTACCTGTAAATCCATAGATGTAGGAGGTTCCCTAGTGGCCGTTAGCTGCACAAAGAAAATGGGGGTAAAAGTCGCGGCTTATAGTCCTAAAAGTACGGTATATATGAAATGTACCTGTAGTTTTTGCACACCTGGTGATAAAAAAAAGACTAGAGATGAGCATTACTACTATGAACAAAGCTAGCCCTGGGGTCGTCTCTGGCAAAGTCCTCCTTTTGCAGCTGGCTTTGGATTCGCCGCTCGTTTAGCAGCGCAGGCGTCTCCGTACGCTGTTAACACACCATCGTAGCCATGGCGATGTTTCAGGCGACTGATCAGGTTGGAAGTATTATAGCTCGTTGCCTTCTCCCCTCCTCGTGGAACTTCTGCATCTGTGAATACAAATAGAAAGCGAACTATCTAACTCTGAAGCTTTGAAGTAGTCCCATCCCACCGCCGGGGCTATTAATACTGTTATCGGGATGACGTCATAATTCCTAATATCGGACAGATAATTATCGTGCACCACTAACGAAAAATGTTCGTCAACGACCTTTTTTTACACGACTAAGACGAGACGACGACGAGCTAAAAATAGATTCTTGATGACGGGACTCAGGAGTAAATGGTGGACTATCGGACATTCAAAATGCGGGATATTTTCCCCCAATCGTCCGCCTTGTCGTCGAAATGCATCCCTGTCATTGGTTGGATTAGTTGGGCATCTGCACACGTCACTAATTACAAAAGTACGAAAGTGTTAAGAGAGTGAAATGTGGCTTTACGAATTTCAACACTTGGTACCGCCACTTTGATTTAAATTTCAGAAACCTGTATTTAACATTTTTGACTAAAAGTTTACTCAAATTTAATTATTTTTCATCGACTAAAACGTTTTGAGTTGTCGTCGACTAAAACTATGAAGGATAGAAATGTGACTTAAACTATTAACCACCAGACTAAATCTAAAATGGCTGCCAACATGAACACTGGTCTATCGAAAAGGATCAAGGGGACATTTCTGTGTTTTAATCACCTTTTTTAAACATAATGAATGCCTTGTTTCTGTTTTTATAGCCATGCCATGTCGTGTACACCGAGTACCGTCCCACTCCTCTGCAGCACTACATCTTCCCATCAGGGGGCGACGGACTCCACCTGGTTGTGGATGAGAACGTAAGGACACCTTTAACCTGAGTATTTTAAGAGAGGGCAAAGTACACACATCCTCAAGTGGAAGTACATACTCGTGTTTAAAAATACTCTGACTGAGTAAATGTTTTCTTTCCTCAGGGAGACTTCCGAGAGGATAACTTCAACACGGCCATGCAGGTGCTGAGAGACGCCGGGGATTCTGGGGGAAGTGGAGGAGGAAAGTGGGACCCGCGAAGGAAAGGAGGCACCAGAGGTACGGTTAAAAAGAGAATACTCCGTCACACTTTACCCTTTTCTAATAGCCTGAAGCTTAATCGACCACATTATTAGAGACACGGAGCATACTTTCTGTTTGTCTGACGGACTTCCAAAGCTGTCTGAAAACCTCTATAACAATAAGGCTTTAATACTATTGTAAAATCCAATGTACATCTTAATTAATGAATTCTCCCGCGTCTGGTTTCCTCAGGTCCGTCCAGCGTTTTTAAAATCGTGAAGATGATCATGGAGAGGAACTTCCAGCCCGTCATCATCTTCAGTTTCAGCAAAAAGGAGTGCGAGGCGTACGCTCTGCAGGTGGCCAAGCTCGACTTCAACACAGGTGAGTGTGTGTGTGTTCTTAAGGCTATTCGGTAACACTTTATATTAAGGTACACCTATTCACCATAAGCTAGTAGTTAATTATCATTAACTACCAGCTTATTGGTTATGAACAAGACTTCACTTTAAAATAGGGAACATATTCTGAGTAACGCTTGTAGTTTCATCTAATGACTTAGAGCGTGCTTAAGAGGGGAGGGACTTAGAGCGTGCACGAGAGGGGAGGGACTTAGAGCGTGCTTGAGAGGGGAGGGACTTAGAGCGTGCTTGAGAGGGGAGGGACTTAGAGCGTGCTTGAGAGGGGAGGGACTTAGAGCGTGCACGAGAGGGGAGGGACTTAGAGCGTGCACGAGAGGGGAGGGACTTAGAGCGTGCACGAGAGGGGAGGGACTTAGAGCGTGCACGAGAGGGGAGGGACTTAGAGCGTGCACGAGAGGGGAGGGACTTAGAGCGTGCACGAGAGGGCGAGGGACTTAGAGCGTGCTTGAGAGGGGAGGGACTTAGAGCGTGCTTGAGAGGGGAGGGACTTAGAGCGTGCTTGAGAGGGGAGGGACTTAGAGCGTGCTTGAGAGGGCGGGACTTAGAGCGTGCTTGAGAGGGGAGGGACTTAGAGCGTGCTTGAGAGGGGAGGCACTTGGAGCGTGCTTGAGAGGGGAGGCACTTGGAGCGTGCTTGAGAGGGGAGGCACTTAGAGCGTGCTTCAGAGGGGAGGGCACTTGGAGCGTGCTTGAGAGGGGAGGGCACTTAGAGCGTGCTTGAGAGGGGAGGGACTTAGAGCGTGCTTGAGAGGGGAGGGCACTTGGAGCGTGCTTGAGAGGGGAGGCACTTGGAGCGTGCTTGAGAGGGGAGGCACTTGGAGCGTGCTTGAGAGGGGAGGCACTTAGAGCGTGCTTGAGAGGGGAGGCACTTAGAGCGTGCTTGAGAGGGGAGGCACTTGGAGCGTGCTTGAGAGGGGAGGGACTTAGAGCGTGCTTGAGAGGGGAGGGACTTAGAGCGTGCACGAGAGGGGAGGGACTTAGAGCGTGCACGAGAGGGGAGGGACTTAGAGCGTGCACGAGAGGGGAGGGACTTAGAGCGTGCACGAGAGGGGAGGGACTTAGAGCGTGCACGAGAGGGGAGGGACTTAGAGCGTGCACGAGAGGGGAGGGACTTAGAGCGTGCACGAGAGGGGAGGGACTGCAGGCACGGAGCAGAGCGCTGAACACACGGCTCTTATTAAAACGGCGCTTTCTCACCGGAGTACTTTCCCCCGTCATTCTTAAAGTACCGATACTAATGAAACGGAGGAATCGTAACGTTTTTAACGGCAGGGTATCGCGGTACCTTTCAAGTATCGGTACACCGTGCAACAGTACTTCCTTACGTACAATACATAAGCACTCAGAGGGTTATCGGTGAAAAACTCTTAACTAATGGCCTGGAATAAGGTCATTAATAAGTGTTTCATTCTGACTAACAAAGAGCCATTATACTGTAACATGTTAATTTACAACTAGTTGATGGTGAATGTGTGTACCTTAATATAAAGTGTTACCGGCTATTCTACATACAGATGTGTTTCTGCTTCCAGTGCAGCCTCTCCAATATGAGAGTGTAATGATATTTGTTTAACTACATGGTATTTAACCTAAAGTCTTAAACGATGTGTATTGTTAATCAACAAAAAGACACTTGAAGTATTCTCCTTGGACTTGTGAACAATTGTCTGTGGCAATTTGTCTCCATTTAATGACATTTTAATTCACTAAATACAAAATATAGTCAGCAGACTTATCGAGAATGAATAATTAAGCGCCGATATTTTCTATTCTTTCTCCTGTCTGCCAGAAATGAGAATGTATCCTTATTTTTAAAGCTATATACACGTTTCTCTCATTGTCAATTATCAGTTCTAAAGTCTCCGTATTAAGCAATGATAACGTTCTAATTAGATTCAGAATTGGTCTTGGCACACTAAAGCACCGAAGCAATTACCTTTCTGTGACAAATTGTGATCGTTCTGAACATTAAAAGCATGGAAATATGTCACAGTACAGCCGCTAAATACGAACCTGAAAATCAGCAGAATAGGAACCACCTTTAATGGAAGGGAGCTGAGAAATCCTGCGCAAAGAGTGAGAGCTTGAACGCATCTCACCGAGTAGAGTTTCTTCATGAAAAGACACACTTCTGCACAGTTGGAGGCGGCAACAGATTGAACTTGTCGACCTGCTTCGGTTTGTTTCCCCTGCATCGTGACATTATTAGAACGAGCAAGTTTGTTTTTTAATACCGAGCTCTTTCCAAAACTGAAAGCCTGTTTCTGTCAGCGCCGCCGAGTAGTTCATTGGAAAAACTAAACTTACAAACGGCCAAAGATAATATCTCAGTTTCATGGGTTTCGAGAATTTGCCTCAAAAGATGGTTTTCCTCGAAAAATTATGATTTGACTTTAAAAAATGTTTTGTAGTGAAGGATTTTAAAGGGTATATTTGTCATGTGCACTTTGTCTGTAGTGTCTCTACTTTAAAGAGTCCTCTCCTGCTGATGTTCAGCTGTATATCAGTATGTAGTGTCTCTACTTTAAAGAGTACTCTCCTGCTGATGTTCAGGTGTATATCAGTATGTAGTGTCTCTACTTTAAAGAGTCCTCTGCTGCTGATGTTCAGGTGTATATCAGTCTGTAGTGTCTCTACTTTAAAGAGTCCTCTCCTGCTGGTGTTCAGGTGTATATCAGTATGTAGTGTCTCTACTTTAAAGAGTCCTCTCCTGCTGATGTTCAGGTGTATTTCAGTATGTAGCATCTCTACTTTAAAGAGTCCTCTCCTGCTGATGTTCAGGTGTATATCAGTCTGTAGTGTCTCTACTTTAAAGAGTCCTCTCCTGCTGATGTTCAGGTGTATATCAGTATGTAGTGTCTCTACTTTAAAGAGTCCTCTCCTGCTGATGTTCAGGTGTATATCAGTATGTAGTGTCTCTACTTTAAAGAGTCCTCTCCTGCTGGTGTTCAGGTGTATATCAGTATGTAGCGTCTCTACTTTAAAGAGTCCTCTCCTGCTGGTGTCCAGGTGTATATCAGTATGTGGTGTCTCTACTTTAAAGAGTCCTCTCCAGTGCGTTTGCTGTGGTTTCACTTTGTTATTCAAGTATTAGAATACGTCCCATTGACTCTGAGGTCATCTGAACATGATGGGGAAGGTTTCCCAGAATAATTCATGACGGAGACGCCGATAGCAACCAGCCACAGCAAACGGCGCTATTAGCTCAGTAATCATAAATCACTACATTGCATAATAAAGTGCTTTCTAAACATATGGAAAATGTATCCTCTTAAAACCTCCGCTCCTCTCATTTGAATTAATTGATCAATATGAATATTTTTAAGTTGCAAAAAGTGGATAAAAACCATTTAAAGTGACAGTGGCTAAACCGTATGAAATAAATGAGAATGGACAGATGTTCTTGCTCAACCTCGTCGTGGTTTCGCTTTTCCTGCAAGCAAGTCCCTAAAAACCTCCCGAGCTGTTCCACATTAACCGAACACGCCAACAAGAATTACATGTGGGACTTTGTGAAATAACCGAGCCACTTTTCTTGACTGTTATTGTGAAATGTTCTCTCAAAAGTGTGTGTGTGTGTGTGTGTGTGTGTGTGTTGTAGCATTACTATACTTGTGGGGACCTAAATCTGTTGTGGGGACATATTGGAGGTCCCCATAAGAGGGATCATTAATTATAGGGTGAAGACTTGGTTAGGTTAAGTGTGTGTGTGTGTGTGGTCTAGCATTACTATACTTGTGGGGACCTACATCTGTTTACATAGTCACGTGTGGGGACTCGCCTCCCTTATGGGGACAAATTGGAGGTCCCCATAAGGGGGGTCATTAATTTTAGGGTGAAGACTTGGTTAGGGTTAAGGTTAGGATAAGTCTCCAGGAAATGCATGTAAGTCAATGTAATGTCCCCTGAAGTGTGTGTGTGTGTGTGTGTGTGTTTTGAGAAGATGTTTAACAACTGCACTTTGTTTTGTGTTGCAGACGAAGAGAAGCGTATGGTGGAGGAAGTGTTCAGCAACGCCATCGATTGTCTGTCGGACGAAGATAAGAAACTCCCTCAGGTGAGGAGGAGGAATACACAACATCTGATATAAAGACCCACATTTTGCTAATTCCCCCCCGAGTTGTCACCTTGTTCACCAGTTCAGCCCCATGTCCTGATCGGAAGTCGAGTTCAATGGCATTAAAACGACAAACGCTGCTGAAGGTTAACCCATCGGTTAATCCAATGCGTCTGAAATGATTCCTGATAATCCATCATTCCAATTCGATGTCAATAACGGAGATTTCATAGTAGCTGCTACGATAGCCACCAGAGTGTATGACAGCTTCCTGTTTGGGGCATTCTGGCTGCGCATCGCTCGTTCACCAATGGGTGATGTTTCGATGGATTTTAGGAACCTCCCCCCTCGATTCTATTGGCTCTGATGGTTAACAAGAGGTGTCAATCAAGAGAAACGGCAAATGACCCCAAAGGTTTTGTTTCTTTCTAAACCTCTCTAAAAGGTCAAAGGTCACTTGTTTTGCATGCATCTTGACACAGGGTACTTATTATATGTTATACTTTGGATTCCTAAAGCTTGTCGTCGACCATCCCGTCATTCAAGGGTGGTTTCACTATAACGGCCCCTACACACGGCGGCGTGCGTTGCTGCTTGGCGGTGGGCGTGTCTTGAGCTTGGGGAATCAACGCGAGCAGCCCGACCAACAACCAACCACATGAATGTCCCGCCCCTACATCCATGCTGGCTAAATATACGGTCCATGCTTGCTAGCTGTCCATTCAAACGAAGTACACTGGATATAAACTCCCCAAACAAGCGAAAACCTACCAGTTTCCCCCACTGTCTCTGCCCCTCCCCCCACTGTCTCTGCCACCCCCCCATGCCTGGCTCCTCCGGTTTGTATCCCTGTAGGTAAAGAGGGGCTGGTCATAGAGTACCGGGTGATTCCCTACCGCCACGATCATTTTCTCCTCCTTTTGTTGACATATGGGAAATAGCTGCGGTCTGGCTCTCCCAACATACACCCGGTTTGATTGGCTACTGCTTGTACTGTCAGATTTATATACGAGGGATTTGATTGGCTGACGCCTCCGTCGAGGCGGCAAAAGTAGAACATTGCTCTACTTTTGCAGCGAGCACCGCGAGAGAAGCTACGCTTTACTACCAGAATGCAGTTCGGCGAATCGTGACGTCACCCCATTCAAAGTGAACGGGCAGAAGCGTTGAAGCGGCAACGCACGCCGCCGTGTGTAGGGGCCGTGAGTCATGTTTTATTTTGGACGGACACTCCAATTTACATTTTTTTACCATGTTCAATCTGAATTTTCTTTAAAATAAAAAACATCTATATTGATTCTGACTGTTCTACATCCAACTCACAGGTCTATCATTACTTTGAGAACAAAGATTATTAATGTAACCCTTTTAGAAGATATGGTCATTTGTTCTGGGAATGTCATGTTCGAGCCTGAAACCTGAAATCAGGCTCAGGGCTCAACGGGTTGAAGAGACCCGAATGGGCTTCGGGGGCTTTTAATAATAATAATAATAATAATAATAATAATGGGTTCCATTTATAAAGCACTTCATATTTGAATTCAAATCCCGAAGTGCTACAAGTAGTGAGCATGAACAGTATAAATAAACATTACACAACACGGGAGAATTAATAAAAAAGACCAAATTAGTTGCCGACTAATTCAGTCGTCGATTCGTTGGTGACGTCATCACGTGTGTTTTACGCGCCGTTAAGCTCCGACGTTTTCGGTCTTTTTATCGGGACTGGAGACATCTAAAAAATATGTCGTGTGTTATCGCTACAAAAACATTACATCGCAGTCTGAGTGTCGCCGACTCGTTTCTAACACGCAAAAAGACAAATAAAAATGCGTCGATGGTGTATCTTCGATCTTTCCAATCGAGACGAGATCTTTCTCTCCCGTCTGTGTGTGAGGGGGCCGTTTACACACACGGCCGCTACATGAACACACGGCGGGGATGGCGGAGAGAAGCGCTCCAAGAGCCGCGTTCACACTGCGGTGCTTTCCCCACAAAGGTTCATCAGAACTCTTTGGTTCTCATGAACTGAGTACAGATCGCGTTCACACCGGAACAAGTCCCTGGGGGAGGATTAGGCAAATGAAGCCGCTGACGTCACTTCTTCTTCTTCTGCTTTGGGTTTACTGGCAGACCGCAAACCACTTCACGGCGTATACTGCCGCCCGGAGTCCCCGGCCGGAAGTCCCCGGAGTTGGGGAAGGCTTCAGGAGCAGCTGCTGGGAGTCCCAGCAGCTGCTCCTGAAGCCTTCCGAGTAAATCGCCAGAACGCCGACACCTCCTCGTCTCCACCGCTCCCATGTTTTATCTTGTGTTGCCATAAGTTAGTCTCTCTGCGTTTCTGCGCTGGGCTAATGCTAATAATGCTAATGCGAGGATATTAAAATGGCGGCTTCACAAAACTCTTTGGGAGTGTTACGGGGCGTGGTTTGCAATCCGCCAGCCAATCAGGAATATAGCTCTCTTCTCACAGAAGAGCCGCTCGAAAGTCCCTGCTCTCTAGCAGGGACTTTCGAGCGGTAAGGTCACTACTTTTAGTACCGGCTCTTTTTGGTGTGAACGCGATCATGAACTAAGTTCTCGTGAACCTTTGTGGGAGAAGTACCGCGGTGTGAACGCGGCCAAGGTGGTTAAATGCTACCCGTCTCGAGGTGGACGATGCTCGTTGCCTAGAGAGTTCAGCATGTAAGGGCGTAACACGAGCAATGTGTCTAAACATTTATCAAAAGCGCTCCACGTGCAGACGGAGGAATGCACCGACTGCCTCTCCAGCAGCTCTGCAGCCCCGTCCACGAGCAACGCTTCCCCGTCAGGTGTTCTGCATGCTCGCAGCAACACACGGGTTAACTCAATGATACAACCATGGGTTAATGATGAGAGGAAACTGTTATTTATTTAGTTTCAGTTTTTCTGTTCACAGTTCTGTCTTCACATTATTTAATACCATTTGTTAAAACACTGTCGTTTCTTTCCATGTGAAATATTATGTATTTAATTGAAATAAATAGCAATGTTAGTTGTGTTCACAATTTTAGTTAATTTAATTATATATGTATTTTTGAATCAAGTATTCATGTATCGTTAGTTTCCACACGCCTAAAACAACCTCAAGCTACATCTGAAAGTCGACGGCTAAATGAGAGCGTTAGAGAAATTGTGCAAGGCGTACAGTAACAGTCCGAATAGTCGATTAATCGTTTCATTAATCGATAGATTAATCGATTATCAAATTAGTCGTTTGTTGCAGCCCTAGATACAAATGTAATCTATTATTATTATTATTATTATTATTATTATTATTATTATTATTATTATTATATCTTTAAATCCCTGTAACTCTAACCTGACTTATTTTTATTCGTTTTACTTTTTTACAAGTCAAGACATCGTAAGGACTTACTTAATAATATGGTTAAACAGAATAAGAAATACAAAAATAAAACGGTTACAAGTTGAAACAAGGAAATAAATAAGATGATTATGAAAAATAAATTAATAATAGTAAAATAAATAAAAGCATTCTTCAGCCGGATCGGTGACGCGGGGACATTTCCCATAATGTCCTTTTGAAACTCGATTAAGAACGCTGCGTCTGCCCTGCAGGTGGAGCACGTGCTCCCTCTGCTGAAGAGAGGCATCGGAATCCATCATGGAGGCCTGCTGCCCATCCTGAAGGAGACCATCGAGATCCTGTTCTCCGAAGGACTCATCAAGGTACCTCGACACGTGTCCCCTCTTCCTCATGTCTCTTCTACATCAGCATGTGTCCCCTCTTCTCCATGTCTCTTCTACATCAACATGTGTCCCCTCTTCTACATCAACACGTGTCCCCTCTTCTTCATGTCTCTTCTACATCAACACGTGTCCCCTCTTCTTCATGTCTCTTCTACATCAACATGTGTCCCCTCTTCTTCATGTCTCTTCTACATCAACATGTGTCCCCTCTTCTTCATGTCTCTTCGACATCAACATGTGTCCCCTCTTCTTCATCAACATATGTCCCCTCTTCTTCATGTCTCCTCTACATCAACACGTGTCCCCTCTTCTCCATGTCTCCTCTACATCAACATGTGTCCCCTCTTCTTCATATCTCTTCTACATCAACATGTGTCCCCTCTTCCTCATGTCTCTTCTACATCAACATGTGTCCCCTCTTCCTCATGTCTCTTCTACATCAACATGTGTCCCCTCTTCTTCATGTCTCTTCTACATCAACATGTGTCCCCTCTTCTTCATGTCTCTTCTACATCAACATGTGTCCCCTCTTCTTCATGTCTCCTCTACATCAACACGTGTCCCCTCTTCTCCATGTCTCCTCTACATCAACATGTCCCCTCTTCTTCATGTCTCTTCTACATCAACATGTGTCCTCTCTTCTTCATGTCTCTTCTACATCAACACGTGTCCCCTCTTCCTAATGTCTCTTCTACATCAACATGTGTCCCCTCTCCTTCATGTCTCTTCTACATCAACACGTGTCCCCTCTTCTTCATGTCTCTTCTACATCAACATGTGTCCCCTCTTCTTCATGTCTCTTCTACATCAACACGTGTCCCCTCTTCTTTATGTCTCATCAACATCAACATGTGTCCCCTCTTCTTCATGTCTCTTCTACATCAACACGTGTCCCCTCTCCTTCATGTCTCTTCTACATCAACACGTGTCCCCTCTTCTTTGTGTCTCATCAACATGTGTCCCCTCTTCTTCATGTCTCTTCTACATCAACATGTGTCCCCTCTTCTCCATGTATCTTCTACATCAACATGTGTCCCCTCTTCTTCATGTCTCTTCTACATCAACATGTGTCCCCTCTTCTTCATGTCTCTTCTACATCAACATGTGTCCCCTCTTCTTCATGTCTCTTCTACATCAACATGTGTCCCCTCTTCTTCATGTCTCTTCTACATCAACATGTGTCCCCTCTTCTTCATGTCTCTTCTACATCAACATGTGTCCCCTCTTCTTCATGTCTCTTCTACATCAACATGTGTCCCCTCATCCATGTCTCTTCTACATCAACATGTGTCCCCTCTTCCTCATGTCTCTTCTACATCAACATGTGTCCCCTCTTCTTCATGTCTCTTCTACATCAACATGTGTCCCCTCTTCTTCATGTCTCTTCTACATCAACATGTGTCCCCTCTTCTTCATGTCTCCTCTACATCAACACGTGTCCCCTCTTCTCCATGTCTCCTCTACATCAACATGTCCCCTCTTCTTCATGTCTCTTCTACATCAACATGTGTCCTCTCTTCTTCATGTCTCTTCTACATCAACACGTGTCCCCTCT